>MU228281.1:762156-774561 GCA_018584345.1 Thuja plicata | reverse complement strand
TAATACTCCTAATAGGGTAGGTCATCAGAAGTGACCAATTGTAAGCCTTAACCAGCCCCTTCTTATCTGCAGATAGTGAAGTCTTGTGGGTAACAATCCCCACCACAATTTTTACTTCCTAACAGGATTTTTCTGCAATATCATAACTTGTGTCATGTGTTATCTATTTTCATGAAAGTTTCTTGTATTGTTACATATTAAAGAAATTATATTATGATTGCATGTACATAAAGAAAGATGAATAGTTAGATAAGATAATTTACAAACTGATGACTAAGGGTTAATGGGCTAACCAAGAAAAGTTTTAGAGGTACTGATTAACCCCTCCCCTCTTAGTACACAATTCCAATATAATTCCAATGCATGTCATCAGAGGAAAGGTGATGAAGACTTTTAGACCATGGTTATTACAGAGGGATGAGTCATTCTTTTGCTTTTGGGCATTTATTATGGCCACTTCATCTTGAAGACAATTGCATGCTCCACTTGTTTCCGAGATCACATCTCTTCTGATCTAATCTTTTTGTAACTCAACCTGAAAGGGTTTTGAACTTCAAATGACCATCTAGAGTTATGCCAGCTCTTTACAAGGTAATCTTTTGTACATATGCTAGGATCTTCTCTATTTACATTCACAGTAGCTATTCTCTACAACTATAATATTTTTTCCTTGCATGAATAAAAATTTCCATTTTGCCTCTTCTTACTTTCAGTTGTTAAATGCATTTCCTTGTCTTGTGTAAATGATTTATTTTTCCTTTTTCAACTCACATGTTGTATTTTTCTAATCTTCATGCTTGTTCTTCAATAGAATTAGACTTAAAATTAGTGTGTATGTTGATATTTATTATTGATTTGAAGTGTAGCTATAGGAAAACACAATAACTGTATTTAAATTTGGTGCATCACCATTTCCCTTTCTTCATTTCCCTTTGACTATATCCTTCTCCCTTTTCCTCAAAAGTAATAGTTTTAGGTGCACCTAGAATGTAAAGGAAGTCACCCTTCTCTAGAGACTGAACCTCACTTGTCAAGTTCCACATTTGGAGGTTGTTTCCATGTTTCATGAGGTCACCTATATTGCTAACCACCATCTAGGCAAGGGTGCAGAGTTTTATGTTAACAGGTTTTGGCATGCCCAGTGGGACAGATTCAAATAAGTTCATAGGTTCACTGGTTAGCCAACTTGAATTTTATTTGCTAAGAATTTGAGTGTTTTCTTAGTACTATCAGTCTTTGGAGGTAGTTCAATAAAATACCATGGTGACTCTGAGTGGAGGTCTACTAGTTTCAAGCAGTCCTAGTGCTTGTATGTACAAAGATTATTTCTGATCTTTTGTGATTTTCAAATTTTATATTAAATGTTTTATATGAATTCTTTAACATGGAGTCTTCTCATAGAGACACATCCTACCATTGCCCTTATCATGAATTTTTTTCCCCTCCACCCTCTTTTTATCAAAATCATCCTAAACCTCATACATCTTTTGTTTAGCTCCCTCTACAACATCAAATGATCAAAATGTTCCACCTGCTTACAACCCTCCCATCCCAACTCACCTTTTAGAAAAAAATGAATATTAATGAGCTTGGGGATCAGATTGTGGATCTTGGTCATAGGTTTCTTAACCTTGGCTTAGGTTTCAATCAGGTTCCAAATTTTCCTATATGTATGGGTGAGTTTGGGTATCACAAGTTGAAAATTTTGTAGAGGGATTGGATCATACAATTATATCAAGTCAAAAGGAAACATGGGTTGGGTATGTATCTAGAGGAACAGACACAACAAATCCTTCATTTTTTTTATTTTACTTTCCAAAAGGCAATACTTTGAGATGGCTACAACAAAGAGGCAGCAACTAGAAGCCCAATAGAGGAAACTTGAAGAAATCCTTGCAGAAGAGCTGAAGGCCAGACAAAGATAGTTTGAGGAAGATCTTGCAAATAAAGTAGCTATAAAAGATGAACAAATAAGACTTTTATTCTCTAAAGTACAAGAATTAGAAAGCCAAGAATCCCCTTCCCCTAAATATGACATTCCAAGCTTTAGGAATCCCCCTCCATTACAAGAGCCTATTGTTATAGCTCCTCCATTCCCTGTAAAATAAAATTCTCCCTCTCATCCTTCTATACCTTTTTCCATTTCACTCTTTAAGGGTGGATCAGTTGTGTGGACAAGTGATGGTCCTAATATACCATTTTGGGAGATCAAATCAAAGCCAAATCTACCATGTGAGGATTTGTATCCTATTGTTCATGAGATTTTACATGGGCAACCAAAGGAGGAAATAAAAAAGCTACAGGAGGATATTAAAAAGGGTGTATCCATTCAAACCTCTATGTAGATGGAGATTGAACAAAATGAAGAGGATCCAAACCTCTTATTTGAAGAACTTCCCTCTTTTGTGGAGAAAGAAGAAGAGAATAATAAAGTTGTCCCTTTAATTGAAGAACAAATATTGGTCAATGATCCTTTGCAAGATTCAGAGGAATTTATTCAAGAAGAAGAAGAAAAGAAAAACCATTTGTTGTAGCTGGAGGTCCTTCATGATATGGAGGATGAGAAAGAAGATCCCAATGATATCTCTATCCTTGAGAAAGAGGAGTCTGATGAAGAATATTTTTTTTGGGATGAGATGCAAGCCTTCTAATTATCCATAAACATCAAGCCATCTTTTCCTTCATTGGAAGATCATAAGTTGCAAAAACAACATGTGGAGATTCAATCCATAGCAGTATCTCCGGAGGAAGTGGTTCATGAGTATCGTGAAGAGGTGGAGACCTTTTTCTCACTAACAAAGGAAGAGCCATTTCCAAACCAGAAGTATACCATCATTGTAGAGTACAACAACAGCAAGGTCAAGGCTGATTGGTGGCTGATTTCTTAGACCCAATTCCATCAATTGGATGCCTCATAAGGAATCTAGCTCTAAAATAGATCAGAATGTCACCACTGAAAACTTTAGTGGCGATTATTCTTCATTTGGTGAATGTCGCATGTCGGCGACCCAAGAATTGGTGAATATTTTTCATATATTGGATTGACCCTATCGCCCAACATTTATTAATATTGGGTCCAATTCCCAGGCCCATCGCCCATATATTTATTTAATTTTCTCCATTTGTTACCCATTACGCCAATGGAATATAATTTTTGGTCCCGGTAAATTTAAAAAATTCACCTATAATTTCTATGCCACCCCTAATCAACAGACTATATTCACCAATAGTTTTATACATATATATTTATAGGCGGCCCCAAATTTTCCTGGCATTTTGCGTATGTGTGTCTTAAAGAGATGCAGTTTTGCCAACTTTATTAATCATAGGAAGGTGTTGGATGACCTATAGTCACCTCAGAAATAACAAAAGATGTGTTATAATTACGTGGGCTTTGCCAAATATTTGTATACCTAATACATCCCGCTAAATTCTCCAAATAAGGATTAGTATAAAAACATTCTGATATCTCTATTTGATCGATAACGATATTTCAGACTATTGAATGCAACTACATACTGCATTGGTGAGTTGCGACTGCATTGCCACAATTTAATTTGAGGCAAAGGTAAGTGATACTTATTATGCGACTCTATGATTTTGAGTTCATTATTACAGAATAGGTTTGTAAAAATGGGGGTTTCTTTTCCCTTTTGGCCCGACATACACCGCACTTTGTTGATTTGTGCTCATCCAATAGTTGCTGACAGTCACTATCATGTGTCGCACTGTCATGGATCTCATTAACTTTTGGCTTGTCATCTGATGTCAATAGGACACGTGTCACTTAATCATTTTATGTTACAAATTCTTCTTATTAGTTATTACATTTAATAAATGTTTAGTTTTACAGTGTAGTCCAATTTAGATTTTAATTATACTTAGTTGAGGGTTAATTCATGACATGTGCCTTGTTTCCAGAGTAGGTTTGCAAAAAATAGGGTCTCTTTTCCCTTTCAGCCCGAAATTCATTGTACATCGTCGATCAGTTCTCATCCAATGGTTGGAAGTCACTATCTTTAAAAATGTTACATCTCTATTTAAATTAAATATTTAACAATTAATTATACTTTAAGTAATGTTTAACTCAGAATTTAACATTGAATTGAATTCAATTATTTCTATCTATATTATAACTGAAACTACATTATCACACATCGATATGACACATTGGCAAATTTGGCATATAAAACAATAATAAAACTAGGCAACTTAAAAACAATAATAAAACTCTTTTAAATGTTAAAATAGAAACTTGCTTTGTCTCTGGACTCATAAAGAAACTTAATCATTTTAAAAATTCAGAATCTCAGTGTTCAAATTTAAAAATGGAAGTACTAATCCATTGCTTAAGCATACTTAAATGTCTAATACACAGATAAAGCAACAAGTTAAAATATTGTAATCACAGAGAAGTCTAAGAATCATTTTTTGTACCCATAAAAATAAAATTGAAAGGAACTTGGAAAATCATTATTATTTTTTAGAAAATTACATTGTAGAGTAAAAATAGAAACCTACTAGGCAACTTGCTAGGTTCTTATCGGTATAAAAGAGGAAAACAAAAAAGTGAAACTTTGCATGTCCATTGTCAAAAGACCAGGGTAACAAGAATGGGTAGCCTAGGGATCTTCATCTTCCCTTTCGTCTAAGTAGAATTTTCTAGAGAGGATAATCTATGAGAATTCTTCAAGCCATGTGTATTCTGGCTCTTCAAATTCATCAACGAAAAATCATTTCTGGAGAAAATCCCTCCCAATCTGCACCTATTTCTCGTGTCAAGTTAGTTGCTTGTCATTGAGGTTCAACATAAAGGGTTGTCTAGCCACATTTCTGCCTAGCTCCAATAGCTTGGGTATATCTCTTGGCCAAGGGATCCCTCCCCTAATTCTACAAAAATAGAAACATCGACATCATCCTCCAGGAATTTTTCTTTAAAAACCTTCCTCAGCAGCATCAACATATCCACCTTCTGTCCTCCAAGGTCGAGGAGAGATACAAAAAAATGGGATGTAATGTCCATGTAGACGTGGTATCTATCAAAATTTTCAAGGAACTCTGGACCCAATAACATCAAGACAAATTTTTTTTATAAAAATGCCACCACCAACCTCCCTACAAACGGAAGTGAGAATTTCTTCAGAGATATTTCCCAAAAAGGATCTCTGGTCATCTAGGGATGTGCATCTCAAATGGATTGGTGTGCCCATCTTTAATTATCAAGAGCCTAAAGACCTAGAAACCTAAACCTTAAAACTAGAGGCAATATTTCAACCACCGACAACTCTGACTCTTAATCTACCAAAAGAAAAATGAAGAAGAAAGAAGCCCTATTGTCTATAAATAGCCCCGACCCCTTGATTGATAGTGATTACGGATACTTAGAAATTAATTATTCTTTCTTTAATCATATTTAATTCATTTTCCTTAATCTTTAATGTAAATCTTTCCCATAAATACATTATGCGTGTGAGAGATTTAAATCCATTGTCCTTAATATTTCATATCTACATGTAAATATTTTGCATAAATGCATGCGTACTATCACAGTTAAAGATGACAGTTAAAGAATGTCACTGAAAAGTCATTTATTTCTTATCGAGTTATGAGTTACAAGTTGCAATTGCACTATCCATCATCCACGTAAACAAATAACTAGTAGTAATCAACGATCATGGTTATGGTGTAGGTTTTAAGGCTTGATACGTGTCATCATTCTGGTGACTCCCTGCAGAACTCTGTTTCCTTGAAGAAATTTGGCCTGAAATTAAATTTTAGCCATTAATCTAGGATCATCAAATGGTCTCAAATAATACATTTAACAATATAAAACAATGGATATTACTAATTAGGTTATGTGTCCATGTGTGATTAGTTATATTCACAACAAATAAAGGTGATATTCGTTGGACGTGATATTAGATTAATTACAATGTTACATCTCTAATAAATTATCATTTGGCATTGGTCCACATGACGAGTCTCGTCCTTTGAAAATTGCTAATAAAATATTTATTTTTTCCATAATTAACAAAAAAACTAGCCAATAAAATAAATAAGTTTTCAAACGGTAGATAAAATTAATCAACAATACACTTATTTTTTTCCCTTCAAAAAAAAGTCATTCGCCTCATATATTATAGCTTTTTAATTAAAAAGAAAATCATTTTCCTGATACAATATATATTTTCCCCGACATTAATATAATATTCGCCAGGATTTTATGGAATCTTCATTTGGTAGGGAAAAAATTTGCCTTCAACTTTATTTTATTTTCCTAATTTGGAAAAAAAAATCACCTTCATCAAGAAAAATTCCCCTCTAAAATAATGTAGGATTCGCCAGAATTTTACACTTTTTCTTAGGAGGGGATTTCTTAAATTTATCCCTATAGTTAATTGATTAACAAGTAGGTGGGTTTCATAGTGTTCAAAATTATGTGATTTTTTGTTTGCATTGAAGTTACTATTTTAATTTAATTTCATTGAGGCATATTTCTGTTAGCAATAATAGTCCACCAACACAACTAAGACGGGGGGGGGTGAATCAGTTGTGAGACAAATAAATCAAAATTTAAACTTTATAAACCAATTACTCAATACCATTCTGAACACATCAAATGTAACACCATAACACAAGAAATTGTTGTTGAGGAAACCCTATTAAGGGAAAAACCCCAGTGGGAATTAGCACCCACAAATAATGCACTGAAAGTATTGTATCCATGTTAGGAGATTTAGCCCTATTAGGATCTGATTATTTCATACAGTACATAGTCCTCGTTAAAGGACATACCCTGTTAGGAGTCAAGAGAAACATGAGGCTCACTGCCCAGGCACCCTGCCCAAATGAGAAGGTTAAATCCACCTTCTGGAATCATTGTCTGAAATATAGATATATGAGTAGCAATAACCAGTGAACTGACTGATAATAACTTGATTTTCCTAAATAGTTCCAATAAATTTCATCAAAATCATTACCTCTTCTCTACATGTAGAAGAATTCACAAATACATCTCCCAAATTTCACATTCCACATCTGCACTTCCTCACCAAGAAGCAACTCTTCTATATTCAATTTACAATAAACAATTAGGTCATCCTGTTAAGACTTCCCCAATGTAAAAACAATTCTATAGATCCTTGCTAAGATACACACGGTACCTTACACAAGTAAAAATCAATTACAACTCATCAATTATACTCCAAGATCTGTAATCCATGCTTGCCATCCTCTAAACATGTTTCATCACTATAGTGGGCCACAAATAAATCTTCACAAGATCACACGCTTTAGATGACATCACCAAGAATGCTGCAACCCAAAAATAACAAGTAAGATTCTCCAACATGTCTTCTACCATGCCTTAAGCTCACAAATCATAACTCATGTTTTCATCTAGGTTATCTCCAAAACTCAGATTCCAATTATATGACAATTCTTTGTCATTGTTCTCTACCTAGTCTTTTAGCCATAGTACTTACTTTATGTTGTGTTAGTTATATTATGTGTAGCCAATGATACTTAGTTACTACCAGATGACGGTTGGGAATCGGTGGTGACGTTTGGTCACGCCCCTTCGGGTTTTATATAAGCAATGTACTTTCTCTTCAGAGATATAACATGAGAAAGTGACTATTGTAAATGTACTCAACTTACAAATGATTAATAAAGATTATGGTATTCTCTGATCTATCTTATGTATATTCATTTCCGTGCAATGTCTATGCATCAGTAAACTAGGTTACCCCAGCGGGTAAACATTTGGCGTCGCTGCCTAGACATAATTGGGAAGGCAAAATAAATAAATAAATTGATGTGTTGATTATTGCCCTGTGGAGAAGTGAGAGAATAATTCATGCCCAATCAATTGAATAAAAATAGAAAGAAGGAAATAGAGGAGGAACAAGCCGCTAGAAAATCCGTACTCGCACAACAGTAAGTCGAGCGACAGGAGAGATGTAGAATACGCACCGAAGGACTACCAAAGGGAGTAATTGAAGGTGAGGGTCTGGAGTTATCTGACCGGGAGGCCAGGAGAAGTGACAAGGACCACCTAGAGGAAACAAGGTGCTTGATCAGGTCCTTAACCTTAACCCCACAGATGGAAGCAAGAGAAGCCCAAAGGAAGGAAGAAGAGGAAGCCACACAAAGGGAGGCTCAAGATACCACTGCCATCGTGAGTATCGAATTGACAGAGGGGCATGGGGATCACAGTAGCCCACCAAGCCTGGATAGTTCCAGTAGTTTGGGGACATCAAGTGGTACAGTACCAAACATTTTTTGGGTACTGACACTGGCAGTACCATCCTAGCCTACAACACAACCAGTGCTACAAACACAGTCGGCACCTAGAAAAGTAAACATGGTGACTGACAAAGAGAAGCTACAAAAATTACATGGAGATGGGAAGGAAGATCCAATACCACATTGTTGTACGTGCAAGACAATCTGGTCTGAAAATGGAGTCACTGACCAGGAAGAATGGGTGAAATAGTTCCCCGCCACACTCAGAGGAATAGCCATCAACTAGTACTCTGATGTAGACAAAACAAAGGTGACCACTTGGGACAAACTCAAGAAAGAATTCTAGAAGGAGTTTTGACTCCTGAGGGATGAAAATGAAATTGTTTTAGAGATATACGATACCAAACAAGGCAAGAAGGAGACTGTGCAGGCCTACACCTACAGTTGCTAACTGAAGGAGTTATTCAAAAAAAATGGAGAGTCAGCCAGTGGATGGTTTGAAGAAAAGATGGTTTGTGGAGGGCCTAAAATCTAACCTATAGAGGAAAATGAAAATAGTTCCCCCACCTCATACGAAGATGCCTATAATCGGGCGATGGACTTGGAGAGCGAAAAAAAGACCTCTAAGAAGAAAAGAAGCAAGTCTTCTTCTGACGATGATGACACTTCTGAAGAAGAAAGCAACAGTGATGAGGGCTTAAAGAAGAAGGTCACGACACTCCAAAAATATATAGAGAGAATGTTAAAATAATTCAAGACAATGAAGGGGGGTAGGATCAAAGAAGACAAAATATGGTGCACAGACTACAAGGAGAATGGCCACACCAAAGGCTCCTATCCAAAAAAATCATTCTGTTATATTTGCCAAGTTATGGGTCACTCTTTCAAGGAGTGCTTGTATAACATGAAGTCACAAAGTGCACAAGTATTGTTCATAGAATAGGCCACAAAGTCTGCACCAGCAGAAACCTCCCAGCAAATAGACAACACGACGTCAGCCAGAGGCTATCAGGATAATAGGCGAGGGGAAATAATAAAAACAATAAAAACCAAAGCCACATATAGTATGATGCCAAATGGAGACCTATCATCCAATGTAGGGCCTATAGCCAATGGGGGCACTTCGCTCAGGACGACAAAGCTAAGGGTGCTTCCCCACAACACTTGTGTAAATGGTGTGGTCTCGGCGACCATGATGATGCACATTGTCCAAAAGGAGTGAACCTCATAGACATTTATAATACCATGCTCATACTTACAAGGGGCCAAGTGAAGAAGGCCAAATATCCAGATCCCTGTATGGAGACAGAGAGGGAACGTGACACAAAAACAGCAATTGAGAAGGAGATGGCCGCACAATAGAAGACTACCCAAGAAGCTACCGACACCTCACACATGATGGTGGAGGAAAAAATCTTAAGGAGAGTATTATAGATGAAGGTTCTGGTAAAAATCTAGGACCTCCTGGAAACCATACCTCAATTAAGGATAGCTATCCTTAACATGACACGATAAAAACCTCGTCAGGTACCCAAAACTTCTCCAAGTCTTACTGCAGACCCTATGTTGCTAGCCATGAATAGTGGGCATCAGCCAGTGGTGGTCAAGATGGGTATTGTTAGCACCACTCTCTTAGACACTATTTTTTGGAGATTTGATTCTGAACAATTGATTGATTGTATGTTTGTCATTGATGACAACATATAATACACAGCAGCACTTCTGTATGTAATTATCCATATGATGACATGAATAATTACGTGGATAGATACATGTTGTTGACATTTTTATTATGCTATGTTCATACACGCAGACCCAGATATGATGTTTCAGTAAAGATATGTAATTCTGTTATTGACGGTTACAGTTCTGGAGGAATAACGATTTAAGGCTGATGTATGTAACGTGTTTATTGAGTTGTGCCTATCTTCAAGATATGCATGTGTATATTCATGATTAGTTATGAGTTGTTGATATTACTCTAAAGGTGGCAAACATATTTCAAGAAGGTTGCAAAGTTATGATTAAATTGGTGAAGCTGACCTAGTGAAGTGACACGTCTATTCAGTTTATACTTGCACGGTATTAATTATGCTTGCGCACTTAGTAGAGCCGACAAGGATGTTATGAATAGTTGTCTAACAGGTCCCATGATCTCATACTTGGATTATATACTTATAGAATGTCATTTGTGATAAGAAGAGTTGCAAAAGCCAGAGATAAGAAAAGAAGAGCAGAGTTTTAAAGAAACAGAGCTATATTTATCATATGTTGATAATATAGATATTGAAGTTGAAGCTTTTAGAATAAAAATAAGATTGTTGTAGTCCTTTACAAGAGGTTAAAGCATCAGTGCAAAAAAGGAACTGATTAGATAAGCAGTGTCACAAATAGTAGTTCACTTTGTCAATATAGTGTGTATCAAATAACCAGAAGGTTGTAGCTTTCAACACTCGGACAGTGAGTCCACCACCCCTTAACAAGGTTATTGTAAAAGACTCCTAACAAGGTCAGAGCCTTAACCAGGTCACTATACTACTACATTGTAATGAACAACTCCTAACAGGGTTGTATGATCTTTTAACAGGGATTACTAAAAATAGTATAGTTCTTTGTGGGTACTCATTCCCACCGGGGTTTTACCATTTGGTTTCCCCGTAACCAAATTGATGTGTTGTGTAATGTGTTATCTGAATGTGCATTTACTTTGTATCAATTTGGATTAATAAGTATAAGAAAAAGATAAAGTTGTTGATAATTGATTCACCACCCCTCTCAATTATCCCTGAAGTATTCTAACAATTGGTATCAAAGCCAAGTGCCTTGGAGAGAAAGCCTAATAGCTTAAGGTAGATCAAATGGCATACTTTAGAAAAGAGAGTCCTAAGTTCGATGGAGAGAACTATCTAGATTGGAAAAACAAAATGATAACACATCTACAATGTGTTGGCTTTGAGATATTTGAGATTGCTACACAAGAGGTTTTAATTCCATCTCTTAAAGACCTTGCAAAGGATGATGCTACTAATAGAAAGAAGGAAACATTTACCAATAATACAATTTCCAAACAAGCCCTAATTAGCGCCTTATCTGACAGTGAATTTTTTGAAATCAAGAAGATTGTCAAAGCATATACCATATGGAAGTATTTAGAAGACATGTTTGAAGGAGATGTTCAAGCAAAGAATGCACGCAGAAAGACATGGAAGAAGAAATACAACATTCTTGAGATGTTAGCAGAAGAAAACATTAGAGCTTACAATCAGAGAATAAATGAAGCAGTATCTAAAATCAGGAATAATGGTGGTGAAATATCAAAAGAAGATATAATGGATAAGTTGTTAACTACTTTGACATCAGACTATGAAAATAAGATCAGCATTCTAGAGGAAACTATGCAATTCTCACAAAACTTCAAGAGAGAGATTCTAATCAACAAAATCTCTACATTTGAGATGTCAATATTGAAGACTGAACCTAAGAATGAAACAACCTTCAAAGCTTCAATCCACAGTAAGAAATCCTCACACATCTCTAGTCATAATGAGAATGAAGAAACTAATGAAGAGCTAGAAGAGATAAATGCCATGATTGCGAAGAGAGAAAAGAAAGGAAAATGAAAGTATGAAGGATAGCTTCCATTGAAGTGTTTTTCATGTAATAATATTGGTCACTTTGCATCTAAGTGTCCCACAAGAGTCAAGAAGTTTAGATCTGATTACAAACCTAAATATAGGAAGGAATGTTACCATGCTGAAGAAGGTGTAACTAATGAAGATTCAGGAGAAGATGAAATTGGATTCATTGCCCTTAAAGACATGGAAAGGTTGCTCAAAGATATGGACACTGCAGATCAAGAAGAAGATCATGAATTAGCCTTAATTTCCAAAGTAGATGTCAGAACTGATTGGATCATTGACAGTGGATTCTCACACCACATGACAGGTGACAAAGATAGATTTGTTCATCTAAACAAATACAAAGGTGGTATGGTTATATTTGGAGATAAAACTCCTAAACCTATCATAGGTAGAGGATCCATCACCTTGGATGGAAAGAACAAGATAGATGATGTTCTATATGTTGATGGTTTGCACCATAATATACTAAGTGTTGGACAGCTACTTGATAAAGGTTATCATCTGGAGTTCAAAGACA
>MU228281.1:748085-760360 GCA_018584345.1 Thuja plicata | reverse complement strand
ATTTGTTGATGACATTATCTTTGGAGGTAATGAAAAGCTTAGTATAACATTTGCAAAAGAAATTCAGAATGAATTTGAAATGAGCATGATTGGTCCTATAAAATACTTTTTGGGACTGAATGTAAAATAGACAGATACAAGAATATTCATTAATCAATCAAAATATGTGAAGGAAATATTGAAAACCTTCAAGATGGAGGATTGCAAGCTAGTATGCCCTCCTATGATCACAGGAAGTAAACTTTAAAAAGATGATGACTCCACAACAGTTGATAAAACATTGTACAAATATATGATTGGAAAGCTTATTTATCTTACTCAATCAAGACCTGACATATCTAATGCAGTTGGCATTGTTGGAAGATTTTCAGCTGAACCCAAGAATAATCACCTAATGGCAATCAAGAGGATATTCAGATATCTTAAGGGAACTATAGACTATGGTTTATGGTATCCTAAATCAGAGAATACACAACTTCATGTGTATACTGATATAGATTGGGTAGGTTGTATTGATGACAGGAAGAGCACTTCAGGGGGAGTAGTATTTCTTGGAGAAAAGTTGGTATCTTGGACAAGCAAGAAGCAAAATTTTATTTCTCAGTCAACGACAGGGGTAGAATATGTTGCAGCAGCACTGAATTATACAAAAATTGTTTGGATCAAGCAGATGGTTAAAGAATTTGGTATTTAGGTTGACTATCCTATTGTTATTCATTGTGATAACACCAGTACTATTAACATGTATAAGAACCCTATGATGCATGCAAAGACAAAACACATAGAGATAAAGTACCATTTTCTGAGAGAAAAGGTTGCAGACAAGGAAGTGACATTGGACTATGTAAGCAAAAAAGATCAATTAGCAGACATTTTGATGAAGCCTTTAGCAAAGGATACTTTTGATTATCTAAGGGAGAAGTTGGGAGTCATTCCCTCTCCTAAGTCTGATTAGAAAAAATAGCAAGTACATCAGTCCTGTGTGACTGATGAATGGTTGACTACTCTACTTTTGGAGTAGTACCTGTGCATAATGGTTTATGGAACCCTTTGCCATTGATGTCAATGGGGGAGTATGTACTAAAAATAAGGAACACAAAAAAGAGCTAAACAAGGAACACATACACGAAGCTTATACTTTGGGGGAGTATACATATAAAACACATTCTATGTAACTGTAGCAGTGTAGATGAATCTTTGATGAGGATATTAAGAAGATTGTAAAAGAAAGAAGACACCATGAACAAAATTTGTTTTTATCATATGTTGCCATCAATGCCAAAGGGGGAGATTGTTGGAGATTTGATTCTGAATAGTTGATTGATTGTATGTTTGTCATTAATGACAACATATAATATACAACAACACTTCTGTATGTAATTATCCATATGATGACATGAAGACTTGTGTGGATAGATACATGTTGTTGACATGTTTATTATGCTATGTTCATACACACATACCCAGATATGATGTTTCAATAAAGATATGTAATTTTGTTATTGACGGTTACAGTTATGGAGGAATAACAGTTTAAGGCTGACGTATGTAACATGTTTATTGAGTTGCACCTATCTTCAGGATATGCGTGTGTATATTCATGATTAGTTATGAGTTTTTGATATTACTCTAAAGGTGCCAAACATATTTCAAGAAGATTGCAAAATTATGATTAAATTGGTGAAGCCGACCTAGTGAAGTGACGCGTCTATTCAGTTTATACTTGCGTGGTTGTAATTATGCTTGCGCTCTTAGTAGAGCCAACAAGGATGTTATGAAGAGTTGTCTAATACGTCCCATGATCTCATACTTGGAGTATATACTTATAGAAGATCATTTGTAATAAGAAGAGTTGCGAAAGCCAGAGATAAGAAAAGCAGAGCAGAGTGTTAAAGCAGCAGAGCTATATTTATCATATGTTGATAATATAGATATTGAAGTTGAAGCTTTCAGAATACAGATAAGATCATTGTAGTGCTTTACAAGAGGTTAAATCATCAGTGCACAAAACGAACTGATCAGACAAGCAGTGTCACAAACAGTAGTTCACCTTGTTGATATAGTGTGTATCAAATAACTAGAAGGTTGTAGCCTTCAACAGTCAGACAGTGAGTCCTTGGACAGTGAGTCCACCACCACTAATAGGGTTATTGTAAAAGACTCCTAATAGGGTCAGACCCTTAACCAGGTCACTATACTACTGCATTGTAATGAACAACTCCTAACAGGGTTGTATGATCTTTTAACACGGATTACTACAAACTGTATAGTTCTTTGTGGGTACTAATTCCCATCAGGGTTTTTACCATTTGGTTTCCCCATAACCAAATTGATGTGTTGTGTAATGTGTTATCTGAATGTGTATTTACTTTGTATAAATCTGGATTAATAAGTATAAGAAAAAGATAAAGTTGTTGATAACTGATTCACCCCCCCTCTTAGTTATCCCTGAAGTATTCTAACACCATTGTAGATAGAAGATTCGGAGTAAATGTACTTCTGAAGGAGATATGGAAGAAATTGGGCAAGCCAACATTGTGGTCCCCAACCTTCAACTTATTGGGTGTCGACCAACATGACATCAAACCCATTGGAACCC
The DNA here is from genome assembly GCA_018584345.1 of Thuja plicata. NCBI lineage: Eukaryota > Viridiplantae > Streptophyta > Pinopsida > Cupressales > Cupressaceae > Thuja > Thuja plicata. The sequence continues at coordinate 757,761 of MU228281.1, read as the reverse complement.
TCATGGGTCAACATGTGATGATTGGGACACAACCCTTTGTACTCGACTTTGTGGTGATCCCACTAAAGGAAAAGGGGTACGATGCTATTTTGGGATGAGGGTGGCTCACCTTGGCGAAGGTGAACCACAACTGGAAGTGAAACACACTCACAATGGAGAAAGCTGGAAGGAAGTACGTGATTGACCTCTGCATGCAAATGGTGGGTGGGGAGTTAGCATCTTCAGACTCAGAATCCAAAGGAGAGAAATTGGGAGAAGACAGGGGGAAAAGAAGAATGGAGCCCAATGACAAAGGGGTGTTGGAGTTGGAAGAATGTTCTGGGGATGATGGAGATTCAATGAATGGCCTCTTTCATTGGCAAATGGACGATTACGAGTTCTTTACACCATCTTGTAACATGCTAAGCATTAGGGAGGAGGAAGCCACCCTCGCACACCAATTTATGAAGGAAGAAACCATCAAATACAAGGAGGTACAATCAAAGAGGAAAAACCTCTATGACAATGCTCGTGTTGGCGATGGTTGGAACCCTGTGGCCGCAACCTTCAAATTCTTTATTCTCCTTCTTCTTATGTACGGGCCAATGATGGTGGTCCCTATAGAATTTATGGTTTCCAACCTTTGGATCGCCATAAAAAAAAAACTAAAGGAAAAAGTTCAGGAAGTCAGCTACGACGGGGCCATTCAGCTGTGGACTCTTAACGAATGGGAGATACATGAGGCCATTAGAAATTCCAAATCAAAACCTCACCCAGAGACGATGGGAAAAGCACCTAAATGGATGGAAATATCACCTACATGGATGGAAAGAGCACTTGAAGGGATGGAAGGGGACCCGAAAGGCTAGACGGGTGACCAGAGAGGCACTTGGAAGGTAATTAGATTAGGTAGATTAAAAAATAGATAAAATTAAACGTGACTGTATGGACTAAAAGCATGGAACAATTATAAATTGGAAGTCATATGGCAAGTAGCCATACAGTTTCTTTTTTCCCTTCTCATCCAAGTGAGCAGCCCATATAGAAAGTATGAGCAGGGGTTTTGGGACCGTATAGATTGTACGGAGCCCATATGACACTCAAAATCATTTACCATACTGTCGTAGATGTAGAGTGGCTTATCATGCAGCTATACAATTCAGAGGTGATATGCACCCTATGGAATTTTTTTGCAGAAAGTAAAGACGGGGATGAGCAACAGGATGTATGACATTAATGGAGGAAGAATCAAACGTACAACCATGCAGAACATGAAACCAAACAAGAAGAGTGAGGCCATATGACCGCACGACACATTGGAGCACAGCAATCGTATAAAATTTAGAGCAGATAGGCCATACGACAAGGACACGTAAAGATACAACCAAACCGTATGACAACATTAAAACTTTTAAAGACCTTGAAACAACTGTACGATGTACTACTATTTCAACACAGAGAAGCCAAAGGTCGTACAAATAATGGAACCATCAGGGAACAACACCAAGATGACCATACGGTGCCATATAGATGGAGAAAAAAATGTTGGACTTATTGATTCCTGAGAGGAAGAAGTGCGACAGCACACCTGTACAGACCAGAGTATTGAGTTGGTACAACTAGGCGACAGAAAGAAGGCACTGGAGATTTTAAAAAAAAAAATGATGACAGTAGAGGAAGGGAAGAAAATCAAGTTATTGGCTATCTGGACAGGCACCATAACGTATTTGACAGAGGAGAGAGGGCATTAGATGAAACTCACAAAAATGGTGTGTACCATGGACTTTTGTGTGGGTTTGAAGGTGCAAAATTGGTCTTGGCGGTGGGGGTGCTGCACCCAAACCCCATGGGGTCACTGCCCCTTGACCTCGCCTGGGGGAATTTCCTCCAGACCCCCATTTTATTTTTGAGGCACACTACAACATAGAGTTTGGGGTACCCACACCGTCAGCGTAAGTGTTGGGTTTGTTCCACTCAGTGAGAAATAAGTTTGAAGCTAAGCATTGGAGGGGAAGCCATAAGCCACCAATGGAGATGGATTTGGAGTTTGTTAAAACACAGTGTTGAGCACATGAGAACTAGAGGTGCTACATGCATTTATTGTTTGCGCGCCAATGGTGGCGAGAGAGGTAGCAAGGTACTATGCTTTGAGGAGTATGTCTTAGCTAGACATGAGGCTACCGTGGTGGAGGAATAGAGAGATCAAGAGGAGCTGACCACTAGGTTAGAGGTAGTAGAGAAATATGTGTCTTAATTTTAGGGTGTGGAGAAGGTGGCTATTGAGGATAGATTGGTTACAGAGGTAGCATGTTTTGATTCTTGTATGTAGTGGTTCCTCATTCCTATTTTTTTCGGTCCTGCACATTTTGTTGTCGTCTAAAGATGACTTTTATTTAGTGGGAATGATGTTAGCCATAGTACTTACTTTATGTTGTGTTAGTTATATTATGTGTAGTCGATGGTACTTAGTTACTACTAGACGACGGTTGGGAATCGGTGGTGACATTTGGTCACACCCCTTTAGATTTTATATAAGAAATGTACTTTATCTTCAGAGATATAATACGAGAGAGTGACTACTGTAAAAGTACTCAAGTTATGAATAATTAATAAAGATTATCGTATTCTCTGATCTATCTTATGTTTTTGCATTTTCGTACAATGTCTATGCATCAGTAAACTAGGTTACCCCAACAGGTAAACATAGTCTTCACCAAAACAATTGTAACCTAAGCCAATAGTAAGATGAAGCCAAGAAACCTTAGATGTAAGATCATTTCTCATCCTTGTAGACATCTCCATTGTCGCATGCTCTGAAATTTTTTACATTGTTCGTACACTTCTACCAGTCTTCCCTGTACTTGTGATAACAAGTCTGTCTGAGACTTTAATTGAAATATATGTTGACATCATTGAAAAAAACATGTCAACACCTCTCATAGTACCAATTACAAAAATCTCCCCCTTTGCATTGATGGAAACATATGAAAAAACCCATCAAGCCAAACAATATCCTTCTTAATATAGTCTTCTCAATATCCTCTTGACAACTCCCCCTAAAACAATAGGGATTTTCTACTTCTATCACTCCCCGTTTAACATCAATGGAAAAGGGTGCATTATCTATCTTCCTTCTCTGACCATTCCACCTCTTCAAGGTGTATCTTTTTCAAATATTCATGCCCTCAACAACTAGGTGCTTGACCACCCAAATATGTTCTGACATGTTTTGCAATCACTTCCCCTGAGGAGTACATCCAAGCATGAACTCCAGTGATTGATATAACTTTGATAGCTACTGGAATGATGCATTTATAAATTATTTAGTTATCAGAAGGAGGGGTTTCCACCCCAAGCATACCTATGAGATACTCAAAGACATCTTTTGGAAATTGTTTTGTGAATATATTTGCTATTTACTCCTTTGTACTGATGTACTCCAAAGTGATAACCAAGTGTCATCAATCTTTGCAACAAAACAAGTAGCTTTTGTAGTATTAAATTAAAACACATTACCTCTTGACTTCGTACCTAATGCAATCAACTCTCTTGACTAACTTATGATAGTACATTTTATATCATTGAACTTTAAATGGTATCCCTTGTCTACAAGTTGTTCAACACTCAATAAGTTATTCTTAAGTCCATCAACAAGAAATACATTGTCAGTATTAGTTTTACCATCAAGAGTAATTGAACCTACTCCAATGATCAATTTTGGAGTGTTATCACCAAAACATGACTACACCACCATCATATTTATTTAGCTAAACAAACTTTATTTTATCACCCGTCATATGATGTGAACAACCCTTGTCATTGAGGTGATTACATGTATAACCGTATGTCGCATATCCATTATATATGATTTTATGATAATAAAATAAGGTTGATCTCTCATATCTCTCTGTTGTGTAACTCATGCTGCAAGGACTAGATAGATCTCTTTGAGTTCTATCCATCCTTGATTCCATCAGGAAGAGAAGGGGAAATGGAGAAAGTGTGGAAAATGGAGAGGGCGAAGATAGGAAGAAAAAGGAAATGGGCGATAGGGAGAGAAACATAAGTGGAAAGGGAGAGGCATGGGAAAGATAGTGGGAGAGATAGAGAGAATTAGAAAGGGAGAGGGAGGATATAGAAGGATAAGAGTAAAGGGAGAGGGGGTTGGAAAGGAGAGAGAGAGAGAGAGAGAGAGAGAGAGAGAGAGAGAGAGAGGGCCTCGNGTTGGAAAGGAGAGAGAGAGAGAGAGAGAGAGAGAGAGAGAGAGAGAGAGAGGTCCTCGTTTTCTACATGTGTTCATTGATTAATGAAATTGGTTGATATATATTAAGTACACTTTGGAGATACATACATACATACATACATACATAAAATAACATAAAATATTATACATAAATGTATAAGAGATTATAATATATTATAGAGAAACAAATTATTTATCCATTTTATGTATTATTGAAATAAACTATTTAATTAAATTTTAATATTGTGGCTATGGGAAATTTTTTGATAATATAAATTATCAAAAAATTGGATATCTGATATTTACAGTGATATTGGATATCCGATAAAATGTGATATTTGTTACCTACAAATATTAAATATTAGATGACATGTCTTACATCTGACAAAATCTACAACCTTGAGATTTACTTCAAGATTGCTTGGGGATTTGGCTAGGATATCTGAAGCCTATAAATTTAACATAAAAATGTGTTTAGGAGTTTTTCTTGCATTTCCATACTTTACTCATGTGGCTCACAACTTTTTTTAATCCAAAATTTGTGAAACAAAAAGAGTTTCTTAAGGAGATTGTCATCTTTCCAATAATCTAAATTATGCTTTATTTTAAATTTAATGAATAATTATTATTCATTTTCTACTTGAATCAAGCTTGAAGTCCTAATTGATAGGTTGATTGAAAAATATCTATAACTTTGAAATGGTATCACATTTTTTGAATGTGAAACATGCATCATATTTTACATCAAGTTGCCTAACTTTGTTTTTCTGAATTTTCATCGCGACTTAAAGGCCTAGTTTTGCCCACCGTGATCCTACACATACCTTGAAAGAGAATTTACATGAATTTTTAATTATTAATAAATTTCATTTTGAGAATATTGTTGCAATTTTTTTAAGAGTGTCCAAATTAGCAACAAGAGGTGTAAAGTTGAAGCAAAATCATTTTTATCAACTCCAAAATACTTCATGGATGATGTAGAATCTAGGTGTCTTAGAAATAATTGGTAGCAAGAAATAATTGGTAGCAAGAAATCTGAGGGATACATATAAGAATTTTGTACCCTAACAATTTTAGGTATTGTAGTCTTCTTACCCTAGACTCAATCCAATTGAGACAACAAGGAATTCTCCCACACTTAGTTGTAAATCAGAATACAAATACCATTTACAACATAATAGGTCAAAGCTCAAAAATATTTGTATTCATCATATTCAATTCATATACTTTACATCCCTTATATCTCCGTATATTTAGCCGATAGGTTTTCTATGGGGAGAAACAACTAACCGGAGAAGTGTCTCACGCTAGAATGATGACACCAGAAATTATTGATGGAAATTTTTATAGACGGTTTTTCAGGTTTTAGGGATTTCTCAATTCTATTTTGATGTGAATTAAATGAAAGGAAGGAATGCACTATTGCGAAGTGATCGACGATTTAATGCAGATCCCGCTTTTTAAATGGAGGACCAGAATCAACTCATTTCTTTTACAAGACATTCAGACTTCTAGGGCACGCATTGCTACCATACAACAACAAATAGAGTCCCAAGGGGTAGCTGCATAGATTAATGTGTTTCATGGCTGCAAAACTCATCAGCGGCAAGATTTTGTCAATGGTGCTACACACTGTCACAATATTACGAACATAAATGCCTTAAAAAATGTAGTCAATACTTCCAAAATAAAAAAAACTTGCGGGGTTACAAGGGCCAATTTTTCTATCACATCTGCATACGAGCCATGGTGGGTGCTTTCCTTTCCATCGATTGATGGAAAAATAAAAATATTGTAAGGCGTCAAATAACTGTAACCACTTTGTGATTGTGTATGTCAGGGGAGCCATTAATGGCCACAGGGAGCTTGGCTTGACGTGACTTATTGTCTTATCAGCACACAAATTTGTCAAATTTGACATCCATGGTTGTAGGTTCAAGTCCCCTAGAGAGCTCGTAGCAAGAAGAAAATAGCATTTGCCCTCAGGGATTTGCTTCCATCCATGGCAATCTTTATCTTCATCAGTCTCTATGTCACAAAGCGTAACTTTTCTGGCAGCGGATTGAAGCAGCTGGTGCTCATTTGCAGAGAATGCAACTGTTGCGGGAGAATGTTTATCTCAAGACCAGTCTATTGTTCTTCCACTATTCCGATCTCACACAATCGATGGGAAATCATTAAATCTTGGCGATAAATCATGGCAAAAGGATGTAACGACAATGAATTAGTGTAAATTAATTACTATAGGCTTAGGTGGTGTTTTCTACAATAAAAGCGTAGATTAAAGGATTGAATTAATTTTTAGAAATAATTTCAAGATGTAGATAACCAAGACTGAATAGGATCAATATCTGTCATTTACAAATGAATAAATTGTTAACTAGTTTTAAAAATATTTGAATGAATGTAATTAATCTTTGTAATAGAGTTCTTGGATAATTTTTAGTTTAGGATTCAACAAGGTTCTAAATTAGATTATAGCTTTACAATGTTACTAATTTATCTAACTAAAAAATAATTACAATATATTGAGATTTCAAAGGATGTGTGATAATTACATTCCTTTGTAGTTGGCAAATGAAAGTTTTATTCCTTCCATCAAGAGAATATTTCTTTTTCATTGCCAATAGTGAGGAGAGTTATTATTTTTTATTCATTGCATCAAGAGAATATTTTTTTTTCATCAAGAGAATATTTCTTTTTCATTGTGAAGAATGAGGAGAGTTATTATTTTATGACCTTGGATGCATTGGGCTGATAAATGGTAATTTTCAATAAAAATAATACGTATAAAACAATGGCATAAAAACTTACACATGTGTTCTTCTTGCATGAATTCAATCCTTCTTTTTCTTCCACGCTCCCATTAAACGTAAACAATATATCTATGCCTGGATGTGTCATTTTTAATCACACGAAATTGCCCAAAATTTGGAATTCATTAAATCTGTTTATTTGTTAATAATATTTTTAAATTTGCGATCATTTTTCCTTTCAGATGTGGTTATTGTCATTTTAATTTATAGAATTACTTCATTTGTAAAGTAATTTTCATATCAAACAAGATCAAAATCTGATGAAGTCGCTTCACCTTTTCCCTACCTTTAGTTTACGATACATTACTCTTAGATGACGATTAAGACAAAAAGAAAAAAGAACAAAACAAATATAGAAAATAAAAAGAATGTATGTAGGGTCTACTTTGAGATGATGATGGAATAAAAAAAGATAGCTAAAATGTAGGCTTTAATTTATCCTCTACTTATATCATTTAGGATAAGCATAAATTTAATATTGGTATTCATAAAATAAAAAATTTAAATATTAAATCTATAAAAGAAATTATATAGAATCAAATAAGATTATATTAAATTATTATTATTGTAATATTAAAATTATAAAATTATATATTGAAATTAAATATAATATAATATTTTAATTTGTATATTGAAATTAAGTATATTATATATTTATTAGTTAATTATCATATAATAGCTATAATATTTTATAATATAAATTACTGTTATAAAATTATATGATTATATAATAATATTAAAATTTTTTACTTTCCTATCAGCTTTACCCTTGCATCTATTTCGATGCAAGCACTAATTATTTATTCTTTACTAGCTTAGATGTATTCACCTTACTACTAGTGAATGTATCTCACAACATATGCATATTGACAATATAGGATGTGGCCCTTAGATAGTATCTCTAGATTATATTATATATTCTAAATCAGACTTCTTGTAATGGGAAGCGGAAGCTTTTCCAGATATGTCTCTATGCCTTGTTTGCCTATCAGCATCATCCCTTCTTCAGAACTTTGACTTGTCCCAAGTCAACATTGTTTCAGCATAAGGATGTCCTTATAGATGTCCTGAAGAAAATTAAAGCTATCATCCCATTGGTTCTTCACTGACTGAAGTTGATTAATATGAATTTGGAATTGTACTATGTACGTTTCAGCTTCCAAAATTGTAGTAGAGATTTGTATGTTTTATGCAAAGTTTTGGGCCTCCCATAATATACTAGTGATGTGAGCTATTCTAAGGCTAACAAACTCCCTTAATTGGTGGAACCTGCTGATATTGATCATTGAGATCCTAAATTTTCTCTCTCTAGTCCACCCATATCTTTCATAGCATCATAACTCCGGGATCTTTGGATAATCCGAAGTTCTAAGTTGTTCATATGTGCTTTCGTTGGAGCCACAATGTTTGGTCACTGAAATCAATACTAACATAGCTTATTGACTTTCACTTTGTATTCTTTGCTCTATTTATGCGAGCCTCCAATATGGGGCCCAAGGGAAGAAAACCTTTTCCTTTTCTCATTAATCTTTGTCTTCTAAAACTCGATTCTTACTTCTCTTCTAAGACGTTTAAGGTAAGATGATAGAAAACCGTTTGTGCTTGACATTACTTTGACTATAATGTACAAAGGAAAACATTGATCGAGATTAGAAAAATCCCGACATACAATGAGGATTAAATGTAGTTCTTCAGAAGAGAGATTCTCTGACTATATTGCCAAGATTTTGCCACAATGAAATATTCCAGGCCTGGCCCTGCACATATACCAGAGTAAATTTTTTGAGGATTGGTAAACTACTAACTGAATCTCAACACAAATGTAACTTAGAGAGAAATCTTGAAAACAAACATATACCTTTGGTTTTATGAGAATGTTAGAATGAAACTGAAATTGCTTTGTACTTGCATTGATAGAAATAATTTCCACCTCCTCTCTTCTCAATCGGTCCAATTGCTTCATCAACACGCTAGTTGGACATGTCAGCAGATCGATTTGCATGGTTGTTTTTATGTTTACCAGACAAGGGATCTCTTTACACTTTTCCAAAGTTACTTCATTGCTACTATACATGATTCTGCTCTCTAAATTGATTGATTGGTTATGTGATTCGTACCCACAACATGCTTTGTCTCTAATTGAAATATTTGAGGGAATAGATCCCTGCAAAATTCGATTCTGGTGTTCCAGTTCAGCAAAACGTAGTTTCAATTCCTTCACATATGTTGTGGTATTTGCCAGTATGGAATTCCTGCTATTCTGTTCACAGCAGATTTAGATGTCAAAAGCAATAGTAGATGTATAACACTTATAAATAATGTTATTCGATTTCATGTCGTTGTTATTTCTTAATTTGATCGTGTGAGATTTTTTAGCATCAGCGTTTCGGATCAGATTCGCTAATCTATCATGAGGATGTCAGAGAGCTCAAAGATGTGAAAAATGGATAGTTGCACACCAAAAACAGTGAAAGGCCTTAGCAATAGCTTCAATGAAAGGCCAGCATGGCAAAGGGAGACCAGGGAACTCAACCCAAACAGGAACCCTAAGTTTTTTATCGTCGGAGACAGTAAAGTCTCGCGACCACCTCTGGAAGACTAACAGGGAGGACCTAACAGTCCAGGGACCACGGTTAAA
>MU228281.1:618834-628928 GCA_018584345.1 Thuja plicata | reverse complement strand
TGTGGATTCAGATTGGGCAGGTGATATTAATAGTAGGAGATCCACCAGTGCTTATGTGTTCACTATGTTTGGTGGTGCCATCAGTTGGATGAGTAAGCGACAACCTGTGGTTGCTTTGTCCACTACAAAATTTGAGTACATGACTGATACTCATGCTTTTAAGGAATCCATTTGGCTTAGGAGATTGTGTTCTGATGTTGGTGTTGATGTAGAATAGATTACTATTTGGTGTGATAGTCAAAGCGCTATTTACCTTGTGAAGAATCTAACTTTCCATGCCAGAACAAAGCACATTGATGTGCAGTTTCACTTTGGGAGAGATATGGTGGAAGATGGAAAGGTAAATTTGGAGAAGGTAGATAATGTGAAGAATGTTGCAGATGAATTAACAAAATGAGTGGGCACTGTGAAGTTTAGATGGTTTTCAGAGTCTATGGGCCTTTTGGCCTATAGGAGTTAGTTCCTGTTATGTTCCTATTGCTCTTACAAGGTGTTTGACAAGTGGGAGAATGTTAGGAATAAGGTGTCTCAACCTTGGATAATTCCTATTGTTATTATTTGTTTTGTAAAATGTATTTCTTCCAAATAATGTAATTAAGTGTGAGTGTACATGTCTAAATGGCATGTTGATGTGTCACTCCACTTGATGTGTCGACATATTGAATTCTGTGTAAGGAGATCATGGCTAAAATGGTTATGACAGAGTCCTATGACACGTAAGAGCTATTTCTAGAAGATTCAATGATGGGTGAAGACATGCAATGACATGTGACAACTGATAAAGTTGAGTACTTTACACTCTTCCACAATCGTGGGGTTCCTATTTTCTCAGAGAATGGTAAAACCTTAATACGGGCTATCTTTGGAAGTTGCCCTAAAAAGGAAAGCGCATGATATAAGCATTTTTAGGGTTGTAGATAGATATAAAAAAAGTGTGTATTATTGGTATGATCTGGTGCTACTAGATTTGTCTTTGTGTGTCGATTGTCTCCTGAAAGAACTTGCATTGCAAGTGTGTTGTAACTGTTGTGTTGAAGATAATACATTATGCAGGTTTTGGAGTGCTGGGGTTTTTTACCAAAAGGTTTTCCCCAGAGTAAATCATTGTGTCATTCTCTATTTTTTGTATGCATGGTATATGGCTGCAATATATTTGTTAAAGTAGTTAACAAATCTGAAATTGTAAGGATTTAAAAGAATTTGCACAACACTTTCCTTTAGAGATTAGTGTAGGAAGCTATTTCCGCACCTGATTTTCCTTACACTATAGTCCTCTGCCAATTCATTTACTACCATTAAAGGCTGCAGGAACAAAGTTGGCTAGAACTTTAGTGGAATCCAATAATTCTGGAGTGTTCTACCCATTGATATATATTGTGGAAACCTTTGAGCAGCAAGGATTAATTTTTGAGGGGAATGTGGTTCCCTGATTCTTAGATCATGTGACATTCCCATCCACCTTTTCCTACATGCTGAAATTGCATCATCAATACTTTGGGCTGAATGTTGTTCCCAATCTGAATATTCTTTCTCCCTAACTGGGTTAACCTTTTGAGCTCGACTTGGATTTAGGGTAATTGAAATCCAATCAAGATAAGTCCTCCTGGAATCCTGTACCTCAGGTCTAATCATTAACAAAATATCTATTTCCTTGTTTCTATATGGTAGAGCTTGATGTTCTCTACTTATTTCATTTCGAACCCAGGACATTACTACCCTTAACTGAACATCCCCTATATACAAAAGGGAATTCCACTCATGATTATTAGGTACTACAAAATTGTGCAAGTACAACTCACATAGCAAGTTTTTTATGGTCATTGGGGCTGACTAGAAAGCATCATAAAACTCATGTGGAGTTGGTACAGAAGGATTCAACCCTTCTACAACCCTGGTCATCTGAAAATTGACAAATTGTTCTCTTAAAAACAAGGTATAAACTGGGGATGGTGATCTACATGTCATTTCCTGAGGAATTAGTTCATTTATATTTTGAATCCTTTCCTCCAATACTGCTACCTAATCTATTTTCTATTTAAGTTGATGAGCCTGCTCATCAATGGTTCTCTGTAATCTTTCTTTTTCCAAACCCCACTGAGCCTTTTCCTATAGGAATTGCTGATATAATTGTAACCCTGTAGCAACGGGGGTGGAAAAATTTGTTAGTGGCATTGGTCCCTGATGAAGGATGTCAATCCATTCAGTGGCAATTTTAGGTATAGGGTCAGATGCCCTAGGCTGAGAAGATGTGGTATGTGGTTGTTCTTTCTTAGCTCGATGTGGAAAAAGATTACCTTTACTTACAACAAGAGTTCTAATTGAATCTTTCTCTTGGCAAGTTTTAGTTGTATTTTCCAACACATCTAAATTCTCCTTACTGACATGTCCTATTATGTTCCTAATCCCTTCCTAGTTAAGCACAAGGAATTCATCAAAAGGAAAACCCTGTGAGTCATCTGAATCTTCTTCCATGGAATCCTCAAGGTTATCTTGCATACCAGGGCTATTAACAAATCCTTCCTCATTTTCTGATTCTTTATCACTTCCCACAAGAATATAATCAACACTGGAAAAATCCTTTTCTACTTTAGGATCCTTCTCAGAAATATTGCCTATTCCTTCAATTTCTATTGACTCCTAGTTTATTGGCTCAAGGAAAGGTTGTTCAATGGATTGGGAAGATTAAATTTCTATGGTATGAGTAGGTGGCTCAACATTTTTGTTAGAAGTGGCGGTAAATCAAGGACTTCACCTCACAGGGGTTTGAATAGAACTTTGAGGGCTCATGCGTTTCTTTTTCTTAATGGCTGCAGGGGTTTCTCTCATGGTCTCTTCTTCAGCTTTAGGTAGGGTTTCATCAGATGCACCACTCTCCTTTTCCCTACTAGATTATGGTTCAGAATTTATTGCCTCTTCTCCTAGGGTTTTTCTTTCGGTCTCCTTAGAAGGTGATTGGGTTTCCTCAGTATGAGAGGTATCAGGGGCAATAGTGGCTTTACTACCTTTGCTTCTTTCCTTAGTGGAAATAGGAGTTTATTTTATACAAGCCTTCCTTTTAGGCTATCTTGGGTTTGAGGAGGAGGCTTTAGGATCAATTCTTGAGATAACCTTACAAACTCCTATTTCAGATTTTTCCCTTCTCCCAACACCTTGGCCTATAGGGCCTACTACCCTAGGTGCTAAATTATCCATTTGTAAAAATTCCTCCCATGTGCCTATGGACTGTCTATTTAATTCTCTTTCTATGATATTTTTAATTAAACAGTGATGCAAAATAGCCTAAACTTTTCCTATTTGAACCATAGCAGCTTGTTTCTGAATAATATTGAACAAAAAACTAGGTACACTCATCGGTCGATTATCATGGCGTAGGGAACTCAGAATCTTGAAATGTATCCCATGAGGGTACTTATATCAACCTTCGCAAGTGAAATACTGAATGATGAAGGTGGCCGACTACATGTAATCTTCAGGCAGTGAGATTATCGAGGTATCCTGCTTCTTGTTAATCTCTAGAGGAGGGTCACCATGAAGAGTAAACTGTGCCCTAGCCGAATGCACATCAATATTCTTTGACCATTTTTCCCCTTCTTGTGGTAACTTTGTGACTTCTGCCACTATCTCCTCTAAGAATTCAACTCTCAACCCTTTTACTACTGCAAAGCCTTCTTGTAAAGTATTCAAAAATTCATGAGCGATTTCCTCATCAAATCCCTTGAGGCTCAGGCAGTAGTCTAACCATCCTTTTCTACGGAAATTTTCACAACTAGCTGCTGATGCTAAAAGAACACTATGATCAGTCAGCTCACACCTTTGGAGATCCCCACCCATAGCTACTACTGTCAAAATGTTGCCCTGCAAGATGTATGTCAAACCTCGTAATGGAGAATTCATTTTACAGACTCAAAGCTTTTGCAGATTGATGGTGCAGAAATTTAGAGATGAAAGAGTACTGAAGAACACTCGTACCAAGAAGTAGAGCTTATTGGTTTTCATAATTTGTTCACGCATGTTAAGGTATGTGCCACCCGAACATGTCGCACCCAAATCATTATTGTTTTAACTCAACCCTTAATAGATTTTAATTCATTGATAATTGATGACATAATCACAGGTTACGGACTCTTATTAAAACATTTATGAGTAGTCATGTGGAAAAGGGTTTTGACAAGACAGGAAGTAAATATCATGAAGCACTAAATTGACTGAAATAATAAACAAACAATAAATAAACCTCCCCCCAACTAAGGTGAAGGCATGGGTCCCACCATGCCATGTCTCACAAGAGCATTAAATTAAAGAACACTAAACTCCTAAATAAGGCAAATAAAAATAAAATATGTACGAGAGATCATGCCATGAACCTGGAAAGAGTTGTAGGAAGAGCGGTGAATTATGAGATATGCTCGAATGGAGTGATATGGAGAAATGGAAAAAGATGGAAGAGAGAAAAATGTGAGATGTGGTTTTTATTATGGAGAAGGTACTTTCAGGAAGAAAGTATTTATTATGGAGTGAAGTGAACATTATTCTCAAAGTGAAGAACGAATATGAGTGAGGGACTCACATTCTTGTGCTATAGGAGGATCATGGACTTTAGTGCTCACAAATTGCTACAGGAACTCGGTCTTGCTCTGGGGTTTATGGTACAGCTTGAGACGCTGGCCATTAACCAGTAACTTGAATCAAATAAGGTCAACAGTCGACAACTGCACAGCACCATTGGAAAATACAACAATAATTTCATAAGGCCCTAACCAGTGGGTTTGGAACTTACTAGGAGTGTGGTGATATCTGGAGTCATACAAGAGAGCCTAGTCACTGACTGAAAATGTTTTATCTTTAATAAACTTGGCATGCCACTGCTTGCGCTGTTGTTGGATCAGTTCAGTGTTAGCCAAGGAAAACTTCCTCCATTCATCCAGACTATTCAAGGTGAGAACTCATTCCTTCTAAGTTGTAGTGAGATCAAGGTCAAGCTCCAATGTTGTCCACAATGTCTTATGTTCAAACTCGATAGACATTATGGCCGTCTTGCCATAGACTAACTGAAATGGGGTGAATCCTGTAGTAGACTTTGAAGTAGTGTGGTAAGCCCATAGTGCTTCAGGAATCCTAGCTTCCCAATCCTTCTTATGAACAGTGACAGTTTTGGTAAGAATGGCCTCCAATTCATGGTTAGTGACTTCAACCTGACCATTGGCCTGCGGATAGTAGGGAGATGACTTAGCATGACAAATGTGGTATTCTTCCATTAGAGCAGTGATGAGGTTGGAAGTGAATTGTGCCCCTTGATCAGAGATGATTTCCCTTCGAACACCAAAGTGGGTAAAAATGGCCTCATACAAGAATTTAGCAACATTGTTGTCCCGGGGATGCTTCATTGGTTTAGCCTCGGCCCACTTAGTAGCATAGTCAGTACAGACTAAAATTTAAGACTTACCTTGAGAATAAGGGTCAATTGGACCCACAAAATCGATGCCCCACTTATCAAAGGGTGTGACCACCACCTATGGATGCAGGGGCATCTCATCACTTTTAGGAGGCCTCCCCATTCACTGGCACTGATCACATTTCTTGGTGTACTGAGTGGCATTTTTGTGGAGAGTCTACCAATAATACCTAGTAATCAGGATTTTGAAGGCCGTCCTTTTGGCTGCAAAGTGGCCATCGCATGGCTCATCATGACATGCTTGGAGGATGTCATAATTTTCATCCTCATGGATGCATCATCTCATAATTTGGTTTGGGCTAGTGTAAAACATGAAACCAGCAATCCAAGAAAAGTTGAAAATTTTCTCAGCTAGCAGTCGGCGGTCCTTGGAAGAAAAGTAGGCTGGTGTTCGACCAGTTGTGAGATAATTGGCAAGGTCAGCATACCATGGATTGTGTACTTGCAACAGGAACAAATGTTCATCCAAAAAACTATCATCTATGGCTGCAGGAACATCAGGAACATGCAAGCAAGAGAGAAAGTCAGCCACAACATTGGCTTTCCTGGGCTTGTTGATGATTGTGATGTCAAATTCCTGCAGGAGTAGTAACCAATGAGCCAATCTTCCTAAGATAGTTGGTTTATTCATTAGGTACCAGATCACAGAATGGTTAGTGTGGACAAAAATTTGGTAACTAGTAATATAATTCCTGAACTTATTTAGAGCATAAATGACTGCAAGCAACTCTTTTTCTATCATTGTATAATTTAATTTGGCTCCCTATAGATTCTTGCTGATAAAATAAATGGCATGTTCAATTGCATCCTCTTGCTGGCCCAATACTGCCCCAATAGCATAATCAGAAGCATCTATATGAATATGGAAGGGCAAACCCCAATTTGGTCCACACAATATGGGTGCAGTTGTTAGAACTTCCTTTAGCTACAAGAAAGCCTTATCACACTCAGAATTCCAAGTAAAATCAGAGTCCTTTTTTAACAGATTATAGAGGCAAGCTACAATTTGGCTAAAATCCTTGATAAACCATCTGTAATACCCAGCATGGCCAAGAAAAATTTGGAAATATTTCTGCTTCTCTGGTGTGGTAAGAGTACTAATGACTAAAATCTTGGCAGGGTCTACCTGGATGCCATGTGAGGAAATAAAATGTCCCAACACGACACCTTCTTCCATCATCATAAAACACTTCTCACTGTTGAGAGAGAGATTATAGTCTTGACATCTTCAGAGGACCTTTTCTAGATTGTCCTTGGCTTCATCAAAGGTGTTCCCATAGGTAGTGAAGTCATCCATGTAGATTTCCATACAATCGAAAGATATGTCTGAAAAGATACTGATGACTGCTCGCTGAAAAGTGGCAGGAGTGTTACATAAGCCAAAAAGGGAGGAAAAATATGCAAAAGTTCCCCAAGGACAGGTGAAGGTAGTTTTCTCCTGATCCTCAGGAGCTATTTGAATTTGATTGTAACCATTGAATCCATCCAAGAAGGAAAAATACTTCTTACCTGCTAGGTTATCAAGGACTTGGTCTATGAATGGTAGCGGAAAATGGTCCTTTTTAGTGGCTATATTGAGCTCCCGGTATTCCACACAAACTTTCCATTTACCTCCTTTTTTGGGCACTATGACAAGAGGTGACACCCATTGGCTGTCAAAAATTGGGTAGATAAATATAGCAATACGTAGCTTTTGGAGCTTAGTTTTGACTATATCCCTTAGGATAGGATTGACTCTGCGTTGGGGCTACCTGACAGGTTTATAATTTGGACTTATATAGATCTAATGGGTACAAGGTTTGGGATCTATTCCTTTCATGTCTGTGTAATCCCAGGAAAAAGCCTGCTGGTTTTCCTGTAGCGACTGAAGGATAGCTTTTTGATGTGGTAACGACAGGTTAGAGCTGATATTCAATTCTTTGCCAGGATTAATTTCCATTTTGATGACCTTATCCATCATGGCCAACTCAATAATTGGAGGTGAAGCCAATTCATGGGGTAATAAGAGATGAAGACAGTTGGAGGATAGTGAATACAGAGATACATTTGGAGTGGTCAAAATCGTCTCTAAGACACAGTCCGATTGCGGACACAACTGGGAATCTATGCCATAGTTATTAGTGAGGATAGCTGAAATGATCTCATCTTCTTCCCTAGAGGTTACAAATGACTCTCTTCCTATTACCATGAGTTGTTGGATTGATTTGGTTTATAGATCAATTTCATCTAATTCTAGCCATATGGCATCCTCGTCCTGCAACATGGGTTGAGCAGGGGAGTAGAGTGTCAAGTTTTTGGTATTGACGCCATTAGAGATGGTCATCTTCCCTGACCAGAAAGCTATGAAGGCATTAGTAGTGGCCAACCATGGTCATCCTAAAATCAGAGGGTACCCACCCATATCAGCTTTAGGGGAGAGAACCACAAAGTCTACAGGATACTCCCAGGAATGTAGGGTGACTATAACATCTTCAATTACCCCATCAGGTTTAATAGTAGAACTATCATCCAGTTGCAAAATGGTTGGTGTGTCTCGGAGACCAGCAATGTTCAGATTGGACAGGACTTCTTTGGTCATAACATTTATAGATGCACCTAAATCCACTAAGGCATTTGGAACTTGTATACCTTGGATGGTAACTGTAACCACATGACTTCCTAGATTAGCGTACTTGGGTACAAACAACTTGTCTAACATAAGATCAGAGAGTTGGCCGATGACATGAATGGTCTTGGGATCCTTTTTCTTCCTTCCAGGTTGTTTAATGCAAGCCTCCCAGATAGCTCTAGTATAGGTAGGGACTTTCTTAATAGCATCTAGGAAAGGAATCTTTACCGTTATATGCTTTAATTGGTTAAGTAAGTCTACTACAATGTAGTTTACTATGGGTTTAGCTTGCTTAGCTAATCTATGAGGAAATGGAGGCTCTTTGGATACAGGAGTTGACACATCTTCATGTTCAATAGGAGGCTCCTCCACTTCAGTTATGATAGGGGGTTGCGCTGAAGCAAGAGTAGTTCTTGACCTGAGATGAATGTCATGTAAGGCATAGCTCTGTTGCTAAGCGGGTTGTTTGTTATTGGGATTAGGATTAGGTTGTGTGGGAAGATGCAGTGGCTTAGGAGGATTATTAACAACTGTAGGTGGAGGAATTATAGCTTGTTGTTGTGGCGGGGGCATTATGGCTTGTTGATTGGGCTGATTAGTCCATTGATTAGGTTGTTTCCACCCTTGCTAGGGCTTTTTCCAGCCTTGTTGGGGTTGTTTCCAGCCCTATTGGGGCTACTACCAGCCTTGCTGGGATTGCTACCAACCCTGCTAGGGTTGTTTCCAACCCTCTTGGGGTTGGTGCCACCCCTGCTGAGGTTGCTGCCAATTATTATATCCTCCAAAATTATGGGGACCCAAATTTGGGAAACTCTACCATGGATTATTATTTATAGGAGTTTGAAGAGGATCTTGGGGCATACGTGGTCATGGGGCCCATGGCCTGCGCTGAGTGACATACAACACCTCTCCATTTTTATCTATAGCTTTGAACTCCGTAGGCATCGGCTGGGACTCCATATTTGCAATGGTCTTGCATTTGCAGCTCCTCTTCTTCTCCCTCCAATGTGGGCAGTATTCAGCGAGCATAGCATCAACATCCCCCTTCTTCTTTCTAGCTTGCATGGTATCCAGCTGAGTAGTGACATCATTAATGATGTCCTTCTTGAAGTTTGATAGAAGATTAGAAAGTTATACCTTGGATACCCCAGATCCAGTAGACTTGTGTGGTAGGTCTCGGATTCCCCTACCCTTCTTGACAGTGGCCCGAGAGTAGTTCAGACAGATATTTTTGATATCATCCAAATTTTTTTGTGTAATGTCGCCTCCAGCCATTAGGTCTAGAGCCTCAATGCTACCTGTTAGGGATTTTTCTTGTATGAACCACAATGCTTGAAATGTCTATGTGAACCTTGTATCTTCTAATTCTAATTCAAAGACAAGAAAAGCCTAATTGCTAAGGAATGGATAAGGTCCTTCTTCATTTTTGAGCTCCACAAATACTCAGGTAGGTTTTACCTTTCAAGATGGCTGTTAACACAGTATTTTTTGATGTGGACACTGGTTAGCTATGTACCTTTATTGGACCAACTTATGAATTATCTTGCTGATGATCAAGCATAACCACAAACAAGATATTACCATACAAATCATAGTTATTAACATAAAAATAACCAGTGATACAAGGATTCTCATCCTTCTTCCTTTTCTTTATAGGAGGGATAACCTAGTTGATTCACTCTTTAAGGAATCAGTAAATATAGACAGTGTCCTGCTGACAAAGGTCCTTCACAAGTTCAGCTTATATGTTCTCAGTAACAGCGTGTTTAAATTGATTTGGTTTTGATAACTTGGAATATCTGAGACACAGATAGATAATCAGACAAATTTCTGAACCAGTGCCTATCCTTAGGGCTGCAAAGTCAATAATAAGCAGAGAAATCAGAGAAACAACATACACTGAACTACCTTACAGCTCAAACAATTAGGATAGATTGCCTTACAAACTATCTTGTTACCTCCAGACCACTATATCAAATCCTTAACAAAGTAGTATGCTTCTTGAAATCATTCACAACATTTAATTCTCTCCTT
>MU228281.1:566158-577751 GCA_018584345.1 Thuja plicata | reverse complement strand
AGCCCATGTCTCTCCCATGCCTTATTAATGCCTTGGGCATTAAAGGCTCTTACATGTTCATTTATTGGGCCTCCTGATTCATAAATGAACCTTGTCCCCCCCTCTCTCTCCCATTCTTCTATAAATATAAACTTGTTTTGAGAGAAAATAAGCCTTCATTAGAGATCAAAAATTGCATTGTTATGCTGCCATTTTCATGCTCGGATTATATGCTATTTCATTACATACTAATTGTTAGTGCTATTTCATCTTTTTAGTGTAAATGCATGTTTATTTCATCATTTAGCTTGTTTCAATTCAAATCCTTCATGCTAGGTTGTATTGGTCACTGATTCACCAACATATTCTGAGGGCTGATATGTTGTTGGTCACACTCCTCTTAGGTTAGAAGGAAATAGATCAATTTTAGCGGGTTTTCCATGCTTTTCATATTTTTCACTAACCCCATGTTGCTAATATAACGATTTATTGAAGTGTTTGTGTTGATCTAACAGGTACCCAAATACACACACACAACTAGATGTTATGTGAAGTATACCTATCAAGATGTGAATCTGATGAAGATTACCCATAACCTTTTACCATACTTACAAAATAACTCAGGAGCACAGAAAAATTCCACCATGCTAACAATAGATTCCAAACTGACCAGAATGCACAAGGAACCACTCTAAAGACTAGATTTTATGTGAAGCATACCTGTCTACAAGAAGGAGGTAACATGCTAGGGAACCCAGAAAACAAAAGAAAATAAAAGAGCTGAAAACAAAGGAGAATAAAGGAAAACACAAAACAGAAAAGGCAGTCCTAGAGGATGGCTAGAAAACTATTTACAAGGCAAGGAAACTCCTAATGGAACACTAGGAAAGATATTTACAGCAAGAACGTTACATATAGTACAACTTCAGACAAACTCATCACCTACCTCATTCAAAGTAGTGCTTGAGAAACTACCCATTGACAGGCAATGGGATGGCTTCTCCGGTCATAGTGTTAAGGTGATAAGTATTTTCCCTACAGATCTCTTCTATAAGATATGGTCCAAGACAAAGCCGCTAAAACTTGGTATGCTTTCCCTTCTTTTCCCAGGCCTTGTCCCACAAGAGGACCAAGTCTGAAATTTGAAAGGCCTTATACTGGGCTCTTTGGTCAAACCATATTTTTACTACTATTTGATGACATGCAAAATTTTCAAGGGTTGCATCTCTTTGTTCCTCCATTCACACCATATTTATAAGTTGAACCTCCAAAATGTTATCCCGGTTGCTGAACTCCTGCATAAATTGTAATACCAGGATTTGTAGGTTGATGGAGAATACTAGATTATGGCCATAAACCAAATGAAATGGGCATGTCCCTAGGGCTTCCTTTATCCTGATGCAATTCACCCAGAGGGTGAACCTAAGATTTTGGTGCCAGTCCTGGGGGTTTTGTTCTAACAATTGTTTTATCACCTTAAGTAGATTTTTGTTGGTAGATTTAGCCACACCATTACCCTGGTGGTAGTAGTTGCTGGAGAACTTCAAGGTGACCTTTCTTTCATAGGTCCATTTGAGTAATTACACTGAAGAAAATGCTGGACAATTGTCACACACTATAACAAATGGAATTCCAAATTGGGTGACTATGTTTTCTTCCAAGAATTTAATAACTACATCTGCCATGTTGTTTTTACAAGGAACCACTTCAGACCACTGGGTGCAATAATCAATAGGATTCAGAATGCACCAGTGGTTGGCAGACGAGTTGGGGTTGATTTTCTTGATAAATTCAAATACCCATTGGGTGAATGGTCTAGCTTTGAAGACCAACTTTAGAGGCATGGCTGGGTTTCGCTCACGATGTGCCACTGTTTGGCAAGTATGGCATCTCCTAATGTGAGTGTAAACATCCTTAAAGGTACAGGGCCAATAGTATCCAACTCTAAGGATTAGATGGGCAATGGCATTAGCTAAGCCATGCATGGTTCCAAACTGCCTATGAAATTCTTCAATCATTCTCACAGCTTTCTCTCTATGAATGCACCAGAGGTGTACCCCTTCATAGTTCCTACGAAAAAGTGTTCCATTTTTTATCATGAAGTGTGCGCTTTTTAGTTGTAGGGAATGACATTTGTTTGGGGGTAGCCCCTCTGGGAATCTATTGTTCAACAATAAGTATACCAGGTCAGTATACCATGGATCTTGAGTGATGGACTCCACTGTATAGGTTTGGCATTCGATGTCTGGAGTTCCTTCTGCCATCACTCTGCATAGTCCCTAGCCTCAGACTATCTTCATGGGTTGCATTTCCAAATCATATTGTTGGAGGATGGCCATCTATTTCCCCTATCATTCACCCAATTCACTCTGCAGGAGTAGAGACTTAACAACCTGGTCCAGGATGATAGCATGTACCTTGGTCCAGAGAATGTAATGTCAGAATTTCTTCATGGTGTGAATGAGAGCAAAGGCCTACTTTTCTAAAGATGAATACCAGACTTCGACATTCTTAAAGGGGGAGCTCATAAAATCTATTGGTCATTCTTCCCCTTTGATCTTCTGGGTCAAAACTTCCATGATAGAATGGGGCAAAGCAAAGGGGTAGATATGAAAGGGTAGGTAATAGTCTGGACTAGCCAAGATTGGTGCCTCCATAATCATTTGTTTAATTTGGGCAAATGCCCGCTTTGCTTCAGGACTCCACTCAATCTTTGTATATCTATTCATCATCTCATTGAGTGGTTTGACTATCTCAACAAATCCAGTGATGAACTGCCAGACAAAGTTTATCTTCTCGAAGAAAGATCTCATCTCCTTCTTACTGTCGGGCATTGCTAGATTCAACAGTGCTTCAACTCTCTCAGGGTCAATGGATATACCATTCTCAAAGAGGATATGCCCGAGTAGCTTCCCTTTAGTGACCCTAAATATGCATTTCTTAGGGTTGAGGTATATTTTATACTGGCATAATCTCTCACAAATTTGGGCGAGGTGGGTAGAGTGATCACGCTTGTCCTAGGAAAAGACGGTCAAATCATCCATGTAGATGATTATGCATCAGTTTACTAGGCCTTCAAGCACAATTTCCATAGCCTTTTGAAATGTGGCCCCTGCATTGATCAGGCCAAAGGGAATCCTCTGGTATGCAAACATTCCCCACTTGGTGGTGAACATCATTTTGTCTCTATCTTCGTACTTAACCATGACCTAGTTATGCCTGGAATACCCATCTTGGAAGGACATCATTTGAGATCCATTCATGATTTACAATACCTCATCCAACGAGGGGAGAGGGTGATTATCCTTCTTAGATGCCTTGTTCAAATTGCAAAAATCCATGCAAAGCCATATCTTACCACTTTTCTTCCTCATAGGGATGAGGTTGGCAACCCAAGTAGTGTGCCAGATAGGAAAGATTATCTAAGCTGACAGTAGTTTTTGAACCTCTTGATGGATTAGAGGCTCGATCAGTGGGTTTAGTAGTCTTTTATTTTGCTAGAAGGGCTTAGCATCAAGTTTCATTAGGATGGTATGGGTCATGATGGATGTGTCATAGGTTTTCAGATCCTCATACCCCCATGCAATTACATCAATGTATTCTCAGAGAACTACGAGAATCTTCTCCTTCTCTTCTAGGGAGCAGGAGGTTCCGATATGCACAAATGTTTCTTCACCGGCCTGGCCAATTTTGATCTTTTCAAAATTTTCTCCTTCAGAGGAGGATGATATCTTCTCTTGGCCCCAAGGGTCTGAGTCAAAGATATGTTCTAGCGCTACCATCCCCTTAGGGATGGTGTTGGTTGGTAAGTCTATGATCTCGTCATCTTCTTCACCCTACCTGATATCTTCATGATCTCTTTCTTCCACTATCTGATCCATGAAGACACCAATATTGGCCATGAAGGCTAGAATATGTTGGTCATCCTTAAAGACCTGAAAGTGGCTGACATTGTCTAGAATGGACGGGGTGGGGACCATATCAACAGAGAACTTCCAGAACTGGGAGCCAACCATTGGCTCAAGGGTGATAGAAGATATGGCAAGGGAATCCAGAACATAGTTTCTTTTCTGGGGAATGAGTTCAATATCAAAGGCATAAAAATATTTGATGAGGCTCCATGCTCAGTTGTGGTATGTGGCCAGCCTTTTGTTGTGACAAGTGTATTGGCTCCAGACTTGTTTAACAATCAACTCTGAATCACCCAGTGCCCGGAAGCGGGTGAATCCTTTCTTTAGTGAAAATAGGAGTCCAAGGACCAAGGCCTCATACTCCATGATGTTTTTCATGTACTTAAACTATAGCTTGTAAGATGCAAGGAAAGATTTCCCTCACAGGTTGATCAATTCCAATCCAGCCCCACAACCTTGTTTAGATCAGGACCTGTCAAACTTTAGGGTCCGTAGGTCATTGTTCATTGTTAAGGGCTGGGAAGGAGAAGTGGCCTTTGGATTATTTTTGGGAAGGTTGGGAGGAGTTTCCTCCAGCTCTAATGGCTCGTGGGTATGTTTTCCTCCAGAGAAGCCTATGGCTGGGATTCCTAGACCAACGGTATCATGGGAGTACTGCCAAAAGAATTACTAGGTCTAGGCGAATTCTCTTTGTGTTTCTTCTCCCAACGGGCATTGATGTGATAGGTAGAAATGGTGATGCAAGGCTCACACTCTAGTTCAAAATTTTTTTGATAATGCACCCAGTACCAAGTTCCATACAAGAGTGTAGTGGGAGTTTCTATGATACCCTGTGAGTTAACTTCACCTCTCAATTTTTTGTCTAGGTCCTGGATTCGCTGAGAGACTATGGGATCTTCCCCGGGGGTGAAATCAAATATGAGGATCTTGAGGGGTCGGTACACCCCAGGGGAAGTCTCAGAGAAAAGGACTCCATTCACCCTCCCAACTTTAGTGGGGGCCTACTTCATCCCAGGCTCACTTTCTACCTAGATCTGGTTAGACTGCCCCTCCCAGGGGAGCCACAAGTGGGAGAATTTGGTGGAGAAATACCGATTAAGGGCCTTGGACCAATTTTAACTTAACAAAATCCCATAGGTCTCTAGGATGTCCACCACTTGGATATCAATTATGCTTGCTATCCTGGGGTCTTGGATGAGCTGAATCTGGACATTCTTCAGCTCACCTACCATTTTTACAGTCATTTTGTCCAGCTGGACTACTACGCCTTTAGATGGAGTGGGATGGAGTTTGAGCTTCTGATATATAGATAAAGGCATGACATTTCCCGAAGCACTGGAATCTACCAAACAATTGTGTAGGTTCTTCCCTTGTATGTTCAAACCTAGTTAAAAGGGAGGATCCTCAGTGTTTCCCTAGAAGATAGCCACATTGGCATCATCAAAAGTGATGGTCTTTCATGGACGACTGACAGCTTTCAAGTTTCCCAAGATCTTCAGAAGAGACTTCCTCTTCTCGGGAGAGTTCATAAAAAACTCCATCAAGGTCATGGAGGTGGTGGTTCTCTCTAACACCTTTGTGATGTCAAACCTCCCCCCAGGAATTGTTTGCTTCCCTCGGTCGGGTCCTTATCTTGGTTAGAGCCAGGCCCATTATGTGGGAAGGAGTGATCAGTTGTGTTTACCTAGGGAGGGGTATCTTTGGGAGGTGTAGGTGTGTAAATTGGTCCTTTACCAGCCTAATATTGAGTGTTGTAAGGAGTTTGAGGGCTAGTGAAGCCATTGGCCTCAAAGGCTAGGATAGATTCATCAAAGAACCCCTACAATTCAGGTTCTTCTTCATCTTCCTTGTCTGTCCCAAAGAAGACGGTATCATAGGTGAAGGTACCGTGAGTGGGCTCTTGTGTAGATATTTTCGAGGGAGTAGGATCGACAATTTGTTTTTTGTCTAGCTGGGAGATCATGATGACCTTCTCTAGTGTAGCACAGTTCACCTTGGAATGAGAGCCAGTGTCATGCAATCTACACTAGTTAGTCAGGGGGTAGAATTATGTAAGTTGTGTAGAATAACTAGGTCTAGCACAACCCTGAATGGTGTTTTGGTTTAGAGGAGGGTCTCTAGTATTTGATTTGTTATTCCATTATTGTTGATTGGGCCGAGGCCCATTGTTGTAATTCCTTCCTCCAGAATTGGTATTTCATTGGCCAGAGAAGATATTCCCTCTCTAGGAATTGGGGTTGTGGGGCGCAAAAGACCCCACCTTCAACTGTCCCATATCCACAGTTAGTGAGGAAAACAATAATTGGAGGGATTCAACCTTAGCTAATAGTTGGGTGTTTGTGTCACAGTGTGACAGTTGTGGCGGTTGGTTCCCGGGGAAAGTGACAACAGCTCCCGGAGTCGAGGAAAAAAATCCCCCATCCGCAGGCGACTGGAACAAATGTACTTTGAAGGGTTGTGTTGATGGTTGTTGCATTTGTTGCGGCTGGTTCCAGGGAATGAATTCCAGACCTGGTATTGTCTGTTCTTGTGATGGTATATGTAGCAGGCCTACTAGTCTATCGGTGGTGATGGGGGATTCATGGCCATCACTGGGGCACCCATTGCTTGATTAGGGTTGTATCCCCTAGTGTAAGAATTTTCATCGGGTATCATGTTGAAAGGCATGCTCTACCCAATTCCACTAGGATAATTGTTCAAACTGTTGGACAACTCGAAGGCTAGGTTGTAAACCTTCGCCAGAGTATCCTATTCATTGGGGGTGGTGGTTCTCCATAGAAGAGTGGCAATGAAAGGGTCCATAGCATAAAGGTATGTCTAGATGGTTACATCCATATATGGAATGAAAGGACCCATGCAGCACTTTAAGGTGCATTGGAACTGGTGGTTAAATGCTACAAGGGGTTCATTCAGTTCCTTCCTAATGGAGATAAACTGGTTGTGGGACCACACTGGGTCCACATCTACGTGAAAGGCCGCCAAGAAAGCATCCTCCATATCCTGCCAACTATTGATGGAGTTGGTTGGCAAGTTAAGGTATCAGTTTAACTCAATCTATCCCAAGGACAAAGGGAACATCCAGGTCACAAAGTCTTGATGTTGGATCTAATGTCAGTTCATGGCATCTTTGTATGCCTGCAGATTCTTTTTTGTGGTTTGTGAGCCTAAATGCTCATATCGGGGGCAGATCTTCTTTGGATGTGAAAGAAGATCATTGGTAGCACTAGCATACTGCCCCATGGGGGACCCAATGTTACCAAAGTATGTAGCCATCAGGGGTGTTGGATTTTGGCTAGGTGGAGCGTTGGTCCCTGAGATTATCTGAGAGACCTGGGTGTTCTGAGATACAGTAAATCCCCAGACAATGTCGGCTAGCTTGGCTTGCGGGGTCTTCTTCTTTTGAGCATGAGGCTCAAGCTATAAAATATTGTACCCTACTTGCAATAGTCCCCAAAATATGGATAATTTCATTGCCCTTTACTATTCTTAAATGCTTCTAAAACTTGGCTAATGCCATCCTCATCTATGGCTTTAATGCAATTGCACTGGTTGCAAACAACTTCAAACTTTTCTTCAACTTCTCTGGCCCCATTCTAGAATTCATGTACTATTTTTATGGCATCATGAGCCCAGAGCATCATCTTAGATAGTCTTGATAGCCTTCCTCTGTCAAAGTCCCCAAAAAAATGATAGAGGGACTCCATTTGCTCATCATACTTACTGAGGACATAGTCCTCTGGGATGCACGTTCCGGTGGTAAAGGGGTCGACTTGTGACACCCTTACAAAAAATGCTTTAAATAGCCCAAAGGATACCAGACCATAGTTTCTTTCTCTCTTAGGGCCCTAACCAGTTGCTTGCATACATCGATCTTGAGGCCAAGTCTAGAGTACTAGGCCTAGAGGAACTCAAATGATTCTTCTCCCAAAATTCCCATCTCCGTGACAGCTTCTTCGCCGGAGTTGAAGAATTCATCCAACCCAGTCTTCCACTCTTCATATTTCTCTAATTCTCCCTCCCATAGGACAACAGAGATGTTCACTTGGTTCAAGAGATTATTGATCTGATAAAGAACTGAGAGCAATACCACTAGAAATTTCCTTACGATCGTTATCTGCTCTATGATCCACCCATCCACAACCTGGGCCATCTTGTTCATGGACCTTAGAGTATCCACATCACCCTATACAAGTAGTAGTCAGGAGATGGAAGCTTCCTAATGGATCTCAGCTAGAGGTTGTGTAAGTTCTATCAGAAGCTCGAGGAGATTTTCATTGTTTTCTCTTTCCTCCTTCAAATTTTGGGTCTGTTTATTATACCAGGCCTCTATTGCTCAAGTTTCCTCTTGTAGAAGGTCCAATTCTCCCTACTTATCTCTCTTCCCCAGAGGAACTTCCATGATTTTATAATCTTTGGCTCTTACTACCACTGCATCTGTATTTGGGGGAGGTGTTGCGAATGTTGCAACTGTACTTCCTTCTGAACTAGTCCAAAGGGTATTGACTGCCTGGACCTTCTTAGTCTTTTTGGCTTCTGTGTTTTGGGCCATTATTTCAGCCAAGGAGGGTGGAACACATGTTGCTACTGTCAGGGCCTTCCTCTTCTAGGATTCCACCATCCATTGGGGTGGCTATAATGGCTTTTCTGCCAAGGCATGGGTATTGGGACTCCCTTCAGAGTTTGGCGGTGCATTCCTGGTATCAGTAGTGTTATCGGGCTCTTTCTCTTTTTCTAGTTCCTGTTCTTGTTCCTTTTCATGTTGTTGTTCTCCAGGGGCCTCACTATCTTCTGCCCTATTGGCATCCTCTTTCGTGATGTCTAGGATTTCTTCTCCGTTGGTATCAACATCACCTGTATCTTCAAGGATTTCCCCATCCTTCTCAGCATCGAGAAAATTAATGTTCATATCCTCAAGGATTCTCCCCTCATCTTGTTGTTGTTTCTGTTCTTCTTCTTCGACATCCTTTTCCATGATAGTTTCCTCCATTGAAACATATTCTAGAGGTGGCAGAGGCATATTGCATAGGTTTAATGTTTGGGCCGCAGTGATCACCTTACCGTATGTACTCCAGGGGGCCTGGTCACCCAGACTAACCAAAGGTGTCTGGAGCGTGATGATTGGGGCTATGGTTGATCCCATGGTTCTAGTTTCCCCAGTCATCGGTTGCTCATCTGTTGTTTTCCTTGGTTATTTCTTGGTCTCCTGGAGCGGTGTTTCCTCCCTCTCGGCCTCCTTTTATGTTTCTTCCCAGTATCCCTACCCTGTGGTAGCTTCTTTCTCCCAAACTTCCTTTTCAGTGGGGATTGTTGGTTGTTTTTCTTGTTTTAGCAGTTTTCCTAGTTCCCTATCCTTTTCTCCATGATCTGGTGTTTTCAAATCAGTTATCCCTTGTTCCTTGTAGCCTTACCTATGTCAAGTTTTCAGGTTTTCAAGCATAAACCTAACTAAATTTGCAAAACCTTCAAAACCCTAGGCTATCCAAGTATTAAACAATAAAAGTAAACCCTAGGTCATGGCGCTTCTATTTCAAAGTTACTTTTTCCATCCACTTAAGGCATGTGTTTTAATTTAAGTCACCTCATCGCGTTACCCCAAACGAATATTCCATACGCCTTCCCGACTTCGCATTTTCCTTTTGTCGCGTGGTCTTGTTCAACTTTAGAATATTCCTTTGGAATTTTGAGACTCAGCGATTTCTTCATGTTAGGTAGTCGCAAGATAGTTATGTCATAAAGCTTTATGCAGAAGGGACCCACTGCTTAGTCAGGTGATCGCAGGAGATTTTTAACAGTTATGAAAATGTTTTCAGACTTCACAATTACCTTTTGTCACTTTATCATCAAATGAGTCAAAGTTAACAGTTAAGCAAATCCTTCAGTCGCGTGGTCTCAAAATGGAACGACAGTTAAGAGATTTTGATTCAGACTACGCGACTAACCGTCTAAGGTTTGCAGTAAAGTATAGTCGGGATGTCACCAGAAAAAGATGATGACTCAGTTGACCATTATGCAATAAGTGAACAAATGACTGTGTGCCATGTGTCATAAGGTGAGTAGTTGATTAAAGAATTATCGCATGGTCGCCAGAAGGATAAAATGGACTCAGCGATAATGAGACTAAGTGCTTTTCTTTCAGTCACGGTGTCTGAAAAATATTTAAGGGTATGCATGAACATATGGTGATTGAGCGATGGCCGTAGGATAAAGAGATCAGAGGATCTAACAGTGGTCACAAAGTCTGAGAAGAAAAGTGCCCTAAGAAAATATTCCTCCTAACTTGGCGATTAAGGTATGTCGCACAGTTGTCAAAAGTGGAGAAAGGGCGCATATAACCTGTTATGGTAAAGTTAAATGCTCAGGAATTATATCCCATGATTGGGCGACTAAGCATTGTCACATAGTCCTGAGATAAAATTAAACACTCACTGACAAGGAGATAACCGTAAAGGTTAAGAAAGACAGTTAGTCGCAAGGTCTCAGAAAGAATAATGAGTTAATCTTAACTGTGCGTGACTATGATTTTAGATGGGTCGCATGATCGCCAGATCGTGACTTGGGTCAGCTAAAGGTAGGAAATTGCATTGTCGCCATGTCTTGAGATGAAACCATGGGTTAGTGATAGAGGCCCACGATAAAGAGACTTAACACAGTCGCACAGTCGCCTAATCCCAAAATCTAAAAAATGGCGGTAGTTTTTTGATGTGACAGTATGAATCGCTCAGCGACCAATCACAGGCTTGCATTTTGATTACTGTGCAAAAAGAGTAGCTGAGATGTAAGATAGTTAATGAATTACAATGTGACATGTCAGCTCTATTAAAAGTTATATGATTGTTCTGAGGATTCACTTTTCAAAATTTGATTTCTTGTCAACTTCATGCAACTACGGCTAGGTTTTTGTTCAAGTTCACAGCATGTCAAACTAAAGGCCGAACTAATGTTTCCAAATTATGAGCTGCGTACTCTGAACGATGGCTATAAGGAGTTGATGGTGCATTCATTTTCATTCACTATGATTTCAGTTTTCAAAGCCCAGGTTGCTAGGTTTTTTAGAAAAAAGAGATATTTTGCTCAAGTTGCAATATTTCCAAAATTGATCAAAGAGTTTTGAATTTCAAGAGATTGTGTAAGACGGTCAGTTAATCTCTATGTTAAATTTGTTTCAATATCGATTAGGAGAAAGAGATTCAGGGTGTTGCAAGTATGAGCGGGGCTATGAGTGTTGCTTCGACAAGTGGAGGAAGTGAGGAGGAGCAGAAGGGAAAGGTGAGTTTTTCTGATAAATTCCTCCGTCTCCTACCTGGTTCAACGCAGAATAAGAAAGCTAATGTTAATATTCTCCTTGATGAGTACAAGGACATTCGAGATGTTGTGACTCCTGGAACAATAGTTTTCTCCCTTTTCAATTATTTCTATAAAAATTCTGCTAAGCCCATCCCAGTATCAAACCCTTGGACCTGTGGTTTGGCTAGGTTACTTGTTCTTGATGTCTTCCTAGATGTAGACCTATTCTTAGACCTAGCCAATCACTATGATGCTTTGACAAAGACCATCAAAAGGGATGATGGCACTGCCATTTTAATTTTGAATAGGAACTCATTCATGCAGGCTTTTGGCTTATTTAGCACCATGTCTACTAAGATTGACATGACAAGACAGGAGAAGAGGTATAGTTCAAAGCCTGGTATTGCTAAGGGCTTATT
>MU228281.1:549138-560126 GCA_018584345.1 Thuja plicata | reverse complement strand
GTTGAATAGGAGAGATGATCCCAGGTTTAGTAGGAGCAATTTGAAAGAACCAGAATACAAGGAATATAGAGCTCCTCAAAACAATAAACCTCTTTACAATAATACTTACAATCCTCATAACAGAATGAAAAATCACCCATATGGAACTCAATTCAAAGATGGAAAGCCTGTAGGTGCACCTAAGAAAGAAAGAATAGATAATAAGACTCCATACCCCCTTCATAGAAGTTCAGTCCATTTCTGCAATGAGGAGACTGTTGACAGGGTTTTGCTGACCGGGTCCGCCAACAGTCATAAGTTGTCACTGGGTTCCAGGGAAATCGGCCAACTCCGCCTGCAAAGGTTTTCTAGGGGAAATAAATCCTCCAGGCCTTCAAGCACCTGGGAGTTGGGTCACGACAGTGCGAGGATCAGTTGGGGGAGGTGACTGTTTTCGAGGGGGATAACTAGTTTCTTCAACTCATCATCTCCAGAGATTCGATCAAAGTAAGGGTTTTCCCGAGCATTCTTCACTTAGCAAATAAAATGAAAAAGATCCTCCAGGGTTAGAAGTATTTCATCTAACTATAGTCATGCTGTAATTTCCAGAATATCAACAATACTCTGGTAAACTATACTAAATACTGAAGAAATACATAACCATCAGCTAGCATTTTATCAGTAGTAAGAGAAAAGAGTTCGTTAATCTACTTTAACATACCAGATTAAAAGACATACAGAACATTAAAACATGAAATACCATTAACTTAAAAGCAAGAGTGCCAACAATATCATTGCCAAGAATCCTTTCTTCTTCATTAATATTCAGTCCAGCAAGCACTGGTGTGTGATACAATGGCGGTTCCAAAGGAACATCTAACTACTAAGAACAGAAAAATGGAGCATTGAGCTCTGCAACTTAAAAAGGGAAATCACTTTTCTATTTCTATGGGAAAAAAAATCATCAATTTCGCCGACCCTTGGAAGCGGGCCAATTTGCCTATTTATACAACTTTTTGCTAACCCTAACCCTATTTACATATTTTAATAAAATATAATATCTGGGGGCCGGTACTACCTGCACCACCGTACAAAAGACCTAGAGATAGAATGGGTCTGTCATGTCAGAAGAATAAGATAAGAATATACATCGGAAGAATCAGTCTCGAGAAGAGAGCCAGAGAGGAGAAAGAAGAAAGTAGGTCCCTCAAGGACCGAGGCTACATGCCTCATAAATGGGAAATGCGGCGCCCTGTCTCCAATGTGCCAGATGTACTACTGAGCGGCGCCTCGATAAGACCACCCTGTCAAAGGACCAACTGCTGAGCCGACACCTCTTGATGTGCCCAACTACCTTCTGATAGTCTTATTAACCACCTCCAAAAGTGACCGATCAGCCTCGGGAACCGGGACACGGATCACTTTAAAGAATACAAAATTTTGGATCCGGGACTCCGAGATCCAGGAACTTACATCCGAAAAAGAATAAAAACTACTCAATGTGAGTTTTTCCCCGGCCTCCTGAGAAAGCCTAAGGTTGTTTGTTATCATTGAAGGCCTGAAGGAGGCAGGAAATGCCATCTTCATCAACAATTTTTAGGCTGGCCCTTCTGTGCCTGGCTACTTCAACTTGTTCCCCCAGGTCTAGAACATTCTCTTTGAATTCGTCTGCCATCCTTGCCGCGTCACGGCCCTTAAGTATCATTTTGGTTAATTTTTCCATTTGGGATTCATCCATCCCCTCTGGGGATTGATATCGAGATTGCATTATTTCATCAAAACTCCCCAAAACTTAATCTTCGAGGGTGTACGTATCTGTACTAAGGGGATCGGCCCCGAAAATCTTTGTTACATAAGAATTAAATAAATTAGAAGGATATTTTACGTTGTGCACCTTCTCCTACAAGGAATCTACCAGTTGCTTGGTTACCTCCAATGTGAGGTCAAGTCTGGTGTGCTGAATCCTTACAAAATCAAATGATTCCTCACCCAGAATTTTAGATTCATAAATCATGTCCTCTCCCAAGGTGAGGAGCTCTTCGAGCTCTACCTTCCACGCCTGGTAATTTTTGGTGTCACTCTCCCACTGCTCAATGAGTGCTTTCGCCTGATGGATAATTTGTCAGGCTGTGTACAAGTCTGCGAGAGTGGACACTAGGAAATGTCAGGTGTTTCCTATCTGCAGGGTGACCCATTCATCCACTGCTTGGGCCTTCTTCTTCATTACTCACAGGGAGTCTATGTCGCTCTGTGGTAATTCTTCTGATGTGGAGGTTTTCAGAGGAGTGGCATTGAGGGGTCGGGCCAGCTCAGTAAGCAACCCCATAAGATTTTCATTCTTCTCTTTCTCTACCTTGAGCCTCTGGGCCTCCTTTTCATATCGGGCTTCAACTGCCCTTGCTGCCTCCTTAAGCTAGTCCACCTCGCCTTGCTTCCCTCTCTTGCCTTGGGATACCTCTACAATGTCATAATCTGTGGGGTCTGCAGTTGCTTCATCGGTGCCCGGGGGAGGTGTTTCCACAACAGCAACTATCTCCCCACCTGGCCCAGTTCAAAGAGTGTGAACTTTCTGGGCTTTCTTTTCTTTTGGTGGGGCCTGTACTTGAGCCATCATCTCAGCTAGGGAGAGAGGAATCACCAGAGTGGATTGAGCCTTTCTCTTTTTTCTTTTTATTAGCCACTGGGGTGGGAGAGGTGGCCTTCCAGATAGAACTTGTTCTCCTGATTCTTTTCCAGTACCCGGTGGTTGTTGCTCCTCAGTGTCACAGACCTCATCCATCCTCCCTGCCAGAACTTCTCCTACAGCAACATTATTTTCAACCTCCATCTCCTCAGCCTTGTCCTGTATGTCTATTGCTGGGTCTAGACCTTTGTAGGATTCTTTAGGGATTTCCTCTTCAAGCTACTTCTCTTCTTCTTCTTCTTCCAGAATTTCTTCTTCTGTCGGTAGTAGGGGAGGTATCAGGCCAAGATTTAAAGTTTGGGCCGCTGTGATAACCTGTCTGAAGGTTTCCCTCGGCAGTGGCCTTGGGAACGTGGCGGCTAGGTTTATGGTTACTCCAGGAGGTCCGGTTCCCCTAGTAGATGCCATTTGTTCACCTGTCTTTAGTTGGTCCACTCCTGGACCTTGCATCTCTTGAGCCCCGAAGACAATTTCTAGTCCCGGCTCCTTTTCTTCTATCTCCTGCTCTTGCTCTTGCGCAGGTTCCTATTCTAGGTCCTCTTGGTCTGTAGCCCTAGCCTCTTTCTCTGGGACTTCTGTACCTACTTATGTATCATCCCCTTGCAAGTTGCAAATACATCATCAAATTCCTTTTGCAGAGGGGGACTGGCTGGGACTCCTGCAGGCTCTGCCTCTTTCTCTGGTTCAGGGGACTAGAGGAGAGGATCTCTACTTCTTGGGGGAGGGATGTCCTTGGCGCTGGTTCTGCCTTGACCTATTTGACATGTTTCCTTTTCCTCCTGGTGATCAAAGGTGGCCCCACATCGGCTATAGCTGTTGCCTCCATGGGATCCACCCCTATTTCCTTGACCATTAAGGCTGCCAGCGATGGGGAGGATGGAGGACGAATTGGTCTGGCCATGAGCGGGGGAGTTGCAAGCCTCGTTATTAACTGCTCCCTCATTTACTGGGAGGCTGCCACAGATTGCTTAATCTACTCTTGTATCGGGACTTCTTGCGCTGAGGGGGTTGTAGCTATTCCCTTTCCTTTGTCTATGCCTTGTGAAGAAGTCCCGGCCCCTGGGATCAATTTTGGTACCGGTGGTGGTGTCACCTTTGGCGCCGGTCAGGGAGTTTGGTGCATACTCCTAGGGCACACCCTCTTAAAGTAGGCATGACTTCGCTCAACCACCTCCCGAGTGAAATCCTCAATTGTGGGCCCCTCCTAGGTGTCCCAATCCATTACCGGTAATGCCATTTTATCGATCCCCTTTTCTTTGTACTAGGGATCTATGGTGGGGGCAGTGTCAGAGAAGCCCGGAGGGGATCTCTGGAGCTTCAGTTCCTACATTAATCTGGCCATCATTCTCTCGTAGTGCCTGCTCCGGACATCTACATCCTCTTGGAAATCTGCCTAGAAGTCCTCCATGTGCATTTGATGGGGCTCCAAAGCCCAGGGCATTGCCGTTGCTATTTTCCCATGCGGATCAAAGTTCCTCCGCGCCAGATAGAATTCCTGCAAGTTATAAATTTTTAACTTGTTTTCTGCCTCCCTCGCTGTGGCCAGACTGCAGGTGTAGTTCCCACAGGTGATTGGGAATGAGACGTTGGGGACCTTCTTGAGGGCAAAAAAGGCGTGCAACTCTAGCATTTGTCTGCAATATTCTAGCAGCACGATCTTGTCCCCATAATGCTTGGGCAACAAGTAGGGCCTTCCAGAGAATTTGGCTACCCTAATGTATGTATGCTGCTAGAATTGGATATAGTAGTGCCCATAACTACTAACTAATTTCATCGCCTTAGTAGATAGGCGGTATCCAGCATCCCGGGCGGGTGTGAGCAGGTGGTAATAAATGAACACATCATTCACCCGACATAAACTGGGGAAGCTGGCCTCCCATTGAATTTGTGGGAAATAGTCCCATGGTGCCTTTTGTCCTGAGCCAATCCCGAGTACTCTTTCAGTGAGTAGGCCATTGGAATGGGGCCTCTGCTAGGCCAGAGCCCAGAAAACATAAGAAGATATGTAGAACTTCTTCTTCTGGTTCAACTGCAGGAACTGGGAGTCGACATGATTGGAGATTATTGTCGCCCAGTCAAAATTTTTTCCCTTAGTGGAGATGCTGAGGAGGAAATAGTACATCCATTTGGCGAAATCTTGGGTGGAGGGTTGCCCAAATACCTGGGCCAATGCTATCATCCCCATCTGGATGCTCTCCTTGAATTCAGAGCATGAAATATCTATCTTCATTCTCTTTGGGTCCCTCTTTGGGGACTTGAGCCAGTAGGTATTCATATACACCTGGGAAACATCCTCCAATTGTGTAAATTGCTTCAAGGTGTCAGTCCTTGTGACTACCGTGGCCCTGTCAAATTGTGGGATACCCAGGCCTACTTGGAAAGTGACTGGGTCAAGGGACACCGGTGGAGTGGGGTATCCCGTGGGTTCTGCAGTTGCGAGCATAACGGCCTGGACAGAAGAGTTATAGTTGGCAGCCAGGGTTAGAACAAGCTCCAGAGACTGCACGGAGCATGGGAAGCAAGCTACCTGGAGGATTCTGGAACCCCCGATGTTGATTGCGAGTTTGTCTCCAGCCTGTCGCTAGATGTGCATTATCTTTACCAGGGCCTACATTTATGCCCAAGTCCCGACACTGGCGTCGGTCATCAGTTTTACCTTGGACTCAATCTTTGAGCCCACAATCTGATTATCTTGTACAAACTTCATGGTGAGGGGCAGCTTTGCCAGGGCCTTCTCCATTTTTAACTTTGCTGCTGCCCTGGTCTTTGTTGTGGTTGGTAGTTCTAGACTTCCGGGAGGAGATGATGCGGATTCTTCAAACATATTTGGAAGATAATTCTGGGAACATGCGAGACAAAGAGATTGTCAGAACATGTTTATCAAAATAATTATTCCGGGGTCCGGAAAATCTTACCACCGTGATGTTTGCCTTTCCTAAAAAGTTAGTTTTATGCAAAGATACCCGAAAAGCAAAACATACTGCAGACTTTAAGAATCTTTCCCACATCCGAGTCTGGGTATTTTATCACTCTTGGTAAGGAAACCGGATGTGTGGTGGTAAAAAGGCCTGAAGCCTGGAGAAATGACTTAACAAGGATATATGAAAAGGCAAGTTGTCGAACCCATGTGGACGCCACGTGCGTTGGCATTAAATAGATGTGATGGTGATGACGGCAGAGCCAACTGTCTGAATGTTTGAAAAGGGGAAGCCACTTGGCTAAAATTGATTGCACACATGAGATGTAAATGAGGTTCTAATAGCCTTGATAGAGGAGCGAGAAAATTGCCTGTTTGAAACCAGTCGAGAGCCGAGTTTCAAACAAGCGATTTTCTGCCTCGAAGGCGAGTTCGAAGGCAAAAACTAGAAGCAAAGGTGACTCGACCAGCTTGTCGAGTTACATGGAAGGATATACACAAGGTGGAGGGATACATATAGAGAATAGGAGGATATATAGGGGTTTTACAACTATAATAAATATATACATGAATATACAATGTGAGGATAATGCCTGCGGGAAAAACCAGACAAGGCAGAAATGGGTATACACAATATGTACACTATTTACGCTATTTATAGATTTTACATCATTTACAGAAAAGAGACTTCTATGCAGAGGGCAGACAACCGTCTGGCAGAGCTAACCCACCAACGGGCGGCAAAAAAAAAATTAGAAACAAAGGACTGAACAAGACAGAAAGACAAAATGAAACCAGGCAAACAAGAGCAAAATGAAAACCAAAGAAGGCAAGGAAGGAAAACAGGAACACCAACCTGAGAACACAGAAGGCGGAGGAAAGGAAGGTTTTACCACATGAGCTCTACAATAGCTCAAGCTGTCAATAGGTCAGAATCGCCACCACGGAGAAACTACGCTTGCCTGAGAGTGACTGAAAATCGTTAAGCTCTGTTTACCATAAACTTCCTACAAACGCCTTGTTAATCGCTCTGAAACTGCTCTTTAATTCTCTCTAAGTGCTCGAAGGTTTTAATCATGGTAAGTGTGAAAATGACAGATAATTTCTATTTATACCCGCGGTAAAAGGCAATCCTCCTCCTTCCGGTGGTCTCTGGATAGGCAAACCTCCGGGCTCCGGGTCCGGGGACTCCTCGTGATGATGTCCATAAGAAAATCATGGCAAAAAATCCCAGAGCCCAGAATCCGGTTCCTGACAAAAGACAACCTCCAGGACCGAAGTCCTGGAGACAGAAAACAAACAATAAAAGACACGCCGGGGAAGAAAACCCCGGAGAAAGAAAACAAAAAAGGGAAAGAAAGACAATGCAAATCCGCAAAGCAAAAAGCAAGAAAAAGCAAAAAAAAAAAAGGGGGGGACCCAACATTTTGCACACAAAATGTAGGGACAGGGATGCAGGGCATAACAAATAGCGACTATCTGGGACAAATGCCTTAGCGCATTTGAGAACTAAAGAATCTCTGATTAGCAAAACCAGAACAAGTCGCTTCTCGAAGCATCTGACAGGCAAAGGGCAACATATCTGAGAGAATCCAACCACATAGGAGTCAGTCCATAGTCCTTCATTAGTGGTTTCGTGTGTGCTTTGGAAGGAAATCAAGCCGATGACCTTTGGGAGGAATAGAGAAGATGTACTAATTACATCGAACTAGTCATTAATTCGCTCGTTTCCCCCAGAGACCAGAGTTTTATCCCACCTTTTCATCTTGTTATTTTGCTTATTTCTGGGTGGGAAAGGTGGTACTTCTTTCACCATTAAGCTTAAGCTTAGCTAATCATAATGGTGGTACTTCTTTCACCTATCCACCTATATTTAGGTTGTTCGAAGAGGGGACAAAAACTCTGGACCTGGGAAGAATTTCTTTAGATTTTCAAACCTAGGTCAATCAAAGAGTACAACCGATCTACCCTCGGTGTGTCTGATTACTTGTTCCTTGCATTATTATTTTATTTATTGATTGCCAGATTTTCAGAGAGAACACCCAATGAAGATTCCTCAGAATGTGCCATAACCCGTGAAACAAGCCCCGGAGACCGGGCTGATTCCACCGTGCTAAAAATAGATTCTAAAGTTCACCATGCCGTAGACATTGCACCGGAGGCCAAAGTTATGTGAAGCATTCCAATTCCTACAAGTCGGGACAAAATGTCAGGACCACAAGAAAACCGGAAATGAAAACAAAAATAACGAAAGGGGACTGCCCCAGAGGATAGTCGACAAGACTATTTACAAGGCAGGGTACCTCGCAACGAGGCACTCGGAAGAGAACTTTTTACAAGTGGAAAGCTTTACATATAATACAACTTAGGCCAACTTACCCTCACTCGAAATAGTGTTTGAGAAACTTCCCATTAACAAGAAATGCGACAGGTTCCCCGGTCAAAGCATTGAGGCGGTAAGTATTTGCCCCGCAGATTTATGAGATCAAGTATGGTCCGAGCCAGAGCTGCTGGAACTTGGTATGCTTTCCTTTCTTCTCCTGGGCCTTGTCCCACAACAGGACTAGGTCCAAAATCTGAAAAGCCTTGTATTGGGCTCTTCTGTCAAACTATCTTTTTACCACTGCTTGATGATGCACGAAATGCTCAAGAGCTGCGTCTCTCTGTTCTTCCATTCGCACCAGGTTCAAGAGCCGAACCTCCACGATGTTGTCCCTGTTGTTGAATTCCTGCATGAACTGTAATACTGGGATCTATAAATTGACTGGGAATACAGGGTTCTGGCCATAAACCAGGTGGAATGGTGATGTTCCCAGGGCGGCCTTAATACGAATGCGATCCGCCTAGAGGGTGAATTTCATCTTTTGATGCCAATCCTAGGGATTTTGTTCTAACAGGTGTTTGATCACTTCAAGCAGATTCTTGTTCGTTGATTCAACAACACCATTTCCCTGGGGATAATAGTTGTTGGAGAACTTTAGTGTGATCTTCCGATTGTAGGTCCATTCGAGTAATCGTGCTGAAGAAAATGCTGGACCATTGTCACATACTAAAGCGAAGGGCATTCCAAACCGTGTGACGATGTTTTATTCCAAGAACTTGATAACTACGTCTGTTGTATTATTTTTACATGGTATAGCTTCAGACCACTGAGTGTAGTAATCAGTAGCAGTAAGGATGTATCGGTGGTTGGCAGACGAGTTGGGGTTGATTTCCCTGATGAAGTCAAATGCCCATTGGGCAAAGGGTCTAGCCTCGTAGACTAGTTATAGAGGCATAGCGGGGTTACGCTCTCGATGCACTGTAGTTTGGCAAGTATGGCATTTCCTGACATGAGTGTAAATGTCTTTGAAGACACAGGACCAATAGTATCTGACCCGAAGGATCTGATCGGTAGTGGCATCGGCTGAACCATGCCCTGTTCCAAACTATCCATGGAATTCATCGATTATTCTTACAGCTTGGTCTCTATCGATGCACCAGAGGTACACCCCCTCATAATTTCTGTGGTAAAGAGCAGAGTTTTTGATCATGAAGTGCACGCTTTTCATTCGCAGGGAATAGCATTTGTGGGGAGGCAACCCCTCCGAACATTTATTGTTTAGAAACAAATATACCAAATCGGTATACCATGGGTCTTGGGTGATGGACTCCACTGTGTAAGTCTGGCATTCTATGCAGGGAGCCTCCTCAGCCATCGCCCGACTTAGTCCTTGGCCTCGGACTATTTTCATGGGCTACATTTCTAAGTCATATTCCTGGAGGATGGCCATCCATTTCCCCCGTCTCTCACCCAATTCACTCTGCATCAGTAGAGATTTGACAGCCTGGTCTGGGATAATAGCATGCACTTTGCTTCGGAGAATATAATGCCGAAATTTCTTCACGGCGTGAACTAGAGAAAAGGCCTATTTCTCCAGTGATGAATACCAGACTTCGGCGTTCTTGAAGGGGAAACTCATGAAAGCTATTGGTCGTTCTTCCCCTTCAACCTTTTGGGTCAACACTGTCGTAGCAGAATGCGGTGAAGCAAATGAGTAAATGTAAAACGGAAGGGAATAGTCCGGACTAGCTAGGACAGGTGC
Source organism: Thuja plicata (assembly GCA_018584345.1). Classification (NCBI taxonomy): domain Eukaryota; kingdom Viridiplantae; phylum Streptophyta; class Pinopsida; order Cupressales; family Cupressaceae; genus Thuja; species Thuja plicata. Next base: position 550,462 of record MU228281.1, on the reverse strand, counting down.
CTCCATTATGGTTTGTTTGATCTGGGAAAATGCCTTCTTTGCTTCAGGACTCCACTCAATTTTGGTATCTTTATTCATCATTTCATTGAGTGGTTTAACTATTTCTGTGAATCCCGTGATGAATCATCGTATGAAGTTGATTTTTCTGAAAAAGGATCGTATTTCTTTCTTGCTGCCAGGCATCTGTAGATTCAGAAATGCCTCAACTCTATCAGGGTTGATGGATATACCCTTCTTGGAGACAATATGCCCAAGAAACTTCCTCTCAGTGACCCTGAATATGCACTTCTTAAGGTTGAGGGATATTCCATACCTACGACACCTCTCACAGATTTGAGCGAGGTGGGCGGGATGATCACGCCTGTCCTAGGAGAAGATGGTCAAATCATCCATGTAGATGATTATGCACCGATTTATGAGGCCTTTGAACGCAATTTCCATGGCTTTTTGAAATGTAGCCCCTGCGTTGATCAGACCGAAGGGCATTCTTCTATAAGCAAACGTTCCCCACTTAGTGGTAAACACTGTTTTCTCTCTATCTTCATACTTGACCATGACCTGGTTGTATCCTGAGTATCCATCCAAGAAAGACATCATCTAGGATCCATTTACTATCTGCAAAACCTCATCCAACGAGGGGAGAGGGTGATTATCCTTTTTAGATGCCTTGCTCAAATTTTGGAAATCCACGCAGAGGCGGATTTCACCGTTCTTCTTCCTTACAGGGACCAAGTTGGCAACCCATGTAGTGTGCCGGATTGGGAAGATTATCTGGGCTGACAATAGTTTTTCTACCTCTTAACATATCAAAGGCTCTATCAAGGGGTTGACTGGTCTTTTCTTTTGCTGAAAGGGCTTAGCGTCTGGTTTCAGGGGAATAGTGTGAGTCATGATAGATGTATCATATTTTTTCAAGTCTTCATATCCCCAGGCAATTACATCTATGTATGCTCAGAGAACCGCGAGGATCTTCTCCTTCTCCTCAGGGGAGCAGGAGGTACCAATGTGGATGATCTTTTCTTCACCAAGCTGGCCGATGTTAACTTTTTCAAACTTTCCTCCCTTAGGGGAGGATGACACCTTCTCACGGGCCCGAGGGTCTGAGTCGAAGATTTGTTCCAACACAACCATCCCCTTTGGGATGGTGTTAGTGGGAAAGTCCATGATCCCATCATCTTCATCACCCTGTCCAGTATTGTCATGGTCTCGTTCCTCCACTATCTGATCCTCAAAGACACCAACGTTGGCCATGAAGGCCAAGATATGCTGATCGTCCTCAAAAACCTGAAAGTGGGTGACATTGTCTGGAATGGATGGGGTGGGG
>MU228281.1:538708-549088 GCA_018584345.1 Thuja plicata | reverse complement strand
GTCCTCAAAAACCTGAAAGTGGGTGACATTGTCTGGAATGGATGGGGTGGGGACCATCTCAACTAAAAATCTCTGGATTCATGAGCCGGCCATTGGCTCCAGTGTGCTAGCAGAAACGGCAAGGGCGTCCGTGACATAATTTCATCATCAGGGAATGAGGTCAATGCCAAAGGCATCAAAATCTTCGATAAGGCTCCAAGCCGGGTTGCGATAAGTGGCCAGTCTTTTGTCATGACATGTATATTGACTCCAGACATTTTTAACAATCAATTCTGAATCACCCAGAGCCCGGAGGTGGGTGATACCTTTCCTTAATGCGAATAAGAGTCTAAGGACCAAAGCCTCGTACTCTGTGACATTTTTTGTACAGTTAAACTGTAGCCTATATGACGTGACAAAGGATTTCCCTTGCGGGTTGATTAATTCTATCCCGGCCCCATAGCCCTGTTTGGATCATGACCCATCAAACTTAAGGGTCCATAAGTCATTGTTTGCAATCTGGGGCTGGGGTGGAAGAATTCTCTTTGGATTATTACTGGGGGATTTAGGAGGTGTCTCCCGGACTGCTGACGTGAAAATGGAATTTTCCTCCAGAGTTTGGGTTTGGGATTCTTCGGGGGATGGCACCAAAGGAGCACATCCCATAGGGACACTGGGTCCCAGGGAATTAGTTGCATGTTTTTTTTCCAGAGGGTATCAAGGTGCCGGTTAGCAATCGAGAGACATGGCCCACACTCCAGTTCTGAATGTTTCTGGTAGTGTACCCAGCACCAAGTGCTGGACAAGAGTGTGGCCAAGGATGCGGTGGAGTCTTGAGAGTTGACTTCAACTCTCATTTTTTCTTCTAGGTCTTGTTCTCTCTGTAGCATGGCGGGATCCTCTCTGGGGGTGAAATCAAATGTTAAAATTTCAAAAGGTTTGTACACCCCCAGAGAAGTCTCTGCGAAAAGGACTTCATTGACCTTCCCAATCTCGGTAAGGGCTTGTTTCATCCGGGGTTCACTTTCAACCCAGATCTAGTTTGATTCTCCTTCCCATGGAAGCCACAAGTGGGTGAAGTCGGTCGAGAAGTATCCGTTCAAGGATTTAGACCAATTCTGACTTAGTAACATCCCATAGGTCTCTGGGATGTCCACCACTTGGATGTTAATGATGCTGTCTATCCTAGGGTCCTGGTTAAGGTGTATTCGGATGTTCTTCAATTCCCCCACCATTTTCATAGCAGTCTTATCTAGTTGGATTACTGCACCATTAGACAAGGTGGGGTGGAGTCTGAGCTTCTGACAAATGGACAAAGGCATGATGTTACCCGAAGCTCTGGAGTCTACTAAGTAGTTGTGTATATTTTTTCCATAAATGTTCAAGCCTAGTAGGAAGGGAGGATCCTCATTATTTCCCTGGAAGACAGCCGCATTAGCATCTTTGAATGAGATAGTCTTGGGTGGGTGGCTAACTGCTTCCGGGTTCTCTAAAAGCTTTAGAAGAGACTTCTTCTACTCGGGAAAATTTAGCAAAACCTCCATCAAGGTCATGGAGGTGGTGGTCTGCTCTAACGCCTTCGTAATGTCAAATCTTCCTCCCAGGAACTGGTGATTTTCCTCTGTGAGATCTTTTGCTTGGTTAGAGCTGGGACCTTTTGGAGGTATGGGTCATTCAGTCGCGTTATTCCGGGGAGGAGGAGTGTCTTTGATAGGAGGTGTAGGCATGTAAGCTAGCCCTTTACCTGCCTAGCTCTGGGTATTGTAGGGAGCCCGTGGGTTAGTAAAGGCGTTGGCCTCAAAAGGTGGGATGGATTCGTCAAAGAATCCCTGCAGTTCGGATTCTTCTTCATCTTCTCTAGAAGTTCCGAAGAAGATGGTGTCGCAGGTGAAGGCACTGTGGGTTGTCACCTGGACAGGGGGTTTTGGAGGGGTAGTATCATATGACTGTTGCCTATCCAATTGGGAGATCATGATAACTTTCTCCAAAGTGGTGCAATTCACCTTGTTGTGTGAACCTGTATCGTGTAATCTACACCAGTTAGTCATGGGCTGGAAGTCTATGACTGGTGTAAAATGGGATGGTCTAGCACCACTCTGGTGGGCATTTTGGTTTGGAGGTGGGCCTCCAGTATTCGTGTGGTTATTCCATTATTGCTGGTTGGGCCTAGGCCCGTTGTTGAAGTTGCTCCCTCTGAAATTGCTGTTTCACTGGCCGGAGAAGATATTCCCTCTCTGGGAATTTGAGTTCTATTGCGCATAGGACCCCGCCTTCAGTTGGCCCATGTCCATAGTCAAAGTGGACAACATTCGCCGGAGGGATTCGACCTCGGCGGTCAACTGAGTGTTAGCATCACAATGTGATGGTTGTTGCTGTTGTTGGCTTCCTAAGAAGGTAGCAGTATTAGCCGGAGTCGAGGGCGGCAATCCCCTAGCTGCGGATGACTGGAAGAATGGCACTCCAGATGGTTGTGTTTGAGTCTGTTGTGTCTGCTGCGGCTGATTCCAAGGGAATACTTCCAGACCCGGTGTGATCTGGGTTTAGGCTGGGTAAACATACTGTGCCTGTTAGTTTATTACGGGTGGTGGAGGATTCATCGCCATCAAGGGAGCACTTATTTCCAGATTGGGGTTGTATCCCCTGGCATATGCAATTCCACCGGGGATCGTGTTATAGGGTGTGTTCTGTCCAATCCCGCCCGGGGATTTATTGAGACCACGGGACAACTCTAGGGCTAGGTTGTAGAATTTTTCCAAGGTATCCCGGTCGCCCAGGGCGGTCATTCTCTAAAGGAGAGTGGCAACGAAAGGGTCCATTGCATTAAGATAGGTTTGTATGGTTACGTCTGGAGATGGGATGAAAGGTCCTGTGCACCGCTTCAGGGCGCGTTGGAACCTATGGTTGAATGTTGCAAGAGGTTCATTAGGTTCCTTTCTGATTGAGATGAATTGACTGTGGGACCAGATTGGGTCCACATGTACGCGAAAGGAAGCCAAGAAGGCATCCTCCATGTCCTGCCAAGTGTTGATGGAGTTGGCAGGCAAGTTAAGGTACCAGTTCAACTTGCTTTGTCCTAAGGACAGCGGGAACATACAGGTCACAACATCTTCATGCTGGATCCGATGTCGATTCATGGCATCTTTGTATGCCTGTAAGTGTTCTTCTACAGTCCGTGAGCCCAAGTGCTCATATCATGGGCATATTTTCTCTGGGTGAGAGGGTAAATCATTGGTTGCGCTCAGAAAAGTTCCCATTGGGGACCCAGTGTTTCCAAAGTATGCAGCCATTGGGGGAACTATATGTTGGATAGTGCTTAGGGTACTGGTTCCTGGGACTATCTACGGAGTTTGAGTATTCAGGGGTATGGTGGATCCCCAGACAATAGTGGCTGGTAGGACTTTGGTGGTTCATTTCTTTCGAGCAGGGGGCTCGAGTTTGACAAACTTCTCGGGATTCGGGGCGGACCTAAGGACTCTTTCAAATTTCGTTGGGGAGAAAGATCCAATCCCAGTGAAGGATTGTCTCCTAAAACTATAACTCAGGGAACCCTCAGAAGGCATAAATTCAGAATCTTGGAAGGGGGATGAGCTCATGCCCTCCTTCTAGGACCAGTTTCTGTTGACGGGGTTTTACTGACCGGGTCCACCAACAGTCATAAGTTGTCACCGAGTTTCGGGAAAATTGGCCAACTCCACCTGCAAAGGTTGTCCGGGGGAAATAAATCCTCCAGGCCTTCAAGCACCTAGGTGTCGGGTCATGACGGTGCGGGGCTCGGTTGGGGGAGGTGACTATTTTTGAGGGGGATAGCTGGTTTCTTCAACTCATCATCTCCGGAGATTCGATCAAAGTAAGGATTTTCTCGAGCGTTCTACACTTAGCAAATAAAATGAAAAATATCCTGCAGGGTTAGAAGTATTTCATCTAACTATAGTCATGTTGTAATGTCCAAAATATCAATAATACTCTGGTAAACTATACTAAATACCAAAGAAATACATAACCATCAACTAGCATTTTATCAGTAGCAAGAGAAAAGAGTTCGTTAATCTACTTTAACATACCAAAGTAAAAGACATACAGAACATTAAAACATGAAATATCATTAACTCAAAAGCAAGAGTGCCAACAATATCATTGCCAAAAATCCTTCCTTCTTCATTAATATTCTGTCCAGCAAGCACTGGTGCGTGATACAATGGCGATTCCAAGGGAACATCTAACTACTAAGAATAGAACAATGGAGCATTGAGCTCTGCAACTTAAAAAGGGAAATCACTTTGCCATTGCTATGGACAACAAAATCATCAATTTTTCCGACCCTTGGAAGCGGGCCGATTTGCCTATTTATACAACTCTTTGCTAACCCTAACTTTATTTACATATTTCAATAAAATATAATATCCGGGGGCCGGTACTACCTGTTTCACCGTATAAAAGACCTGGAGACAAAATGGGTCTGTCATGTCAGAAGAATAAGATAAGAATATACATCGGAAGAATTGGTCTTGAGAAGAGAGCCAGAGAGGAGAAAGAAGAAAGTAGGTCCCTCAAGGACCGAGGCTACATGCCTCATAAATGGGAAATGTGGTGCCCTGTCTCCAATGTGCTAGATGTACTACTGAGCGGCGCCTTGAGAAGACCACCCTGTCAGAGGACCAACTGCCGAGTCAGCGCCTCTTGATGTGCCCAACTACCTTCTGACAGTCTTATTAACCACCTTCGAAAGTGACCGGTCGGCCTCGGGGACCAGGACACGGATCACTTTAAAGAATACAAAATTTTGGATCTAGGACTCCGGGATCTAGGAACTTACGTCCCAAAAAGATTAAAGAATACTCAATGTGAGTTTTTCCCCGGCCTCCGGAGAAAGCCTAAGGTTGTTTGTTATCGCTGAAGGCCTGAAGGAGGCAGGAAATGCCGTCTTCATCAACACTTTTCAGGCTGGCCCTTCTGTGCCTGGCTACTTCAACTTGTTCCCCCAGGTCCGGAACATTCTCTTTGAATTCATCCGCCATCCTTGCCGCGTCACGGCCCTTAAGTATCATTTCAGTTAATTTTTCCATTTGGGCTCCATCCATCCCCTCCAGGGATTGATATCGGGATTGCATTATTTCATCAAAACTCCCCAAAACTGAATCTTCGGGGGTGTACGTATCTGTACTAAGAAGATCGGCCCCGAAAATCTTTGTTACACAAGAAATGAATAAATTAGAAGGATATTTTAAGTTTTGCACCTTCTCCTACAAGGAGTCTACCAGTTCCTTGGTTACCTCCAATGTGAGGTCAAGTCTGGCATGCTGAATCCTTACAAAATCAAATGATTCCTCACCCAGAATTCTAGATTCAGAAATCATGTCCTCTCCCAAGGTGAGGAGCTCTTCGAGCTCTACCTTCCACACCTGGTAATTTTCGGCGTCACTCTCCCACTTCTCAATGAGTGCTTCCGCCTGATGGATAATTTGTCAGGCTGTGTACAAGTCCAGGAGAGTGGACACTAGGAAACGTTGGGTGTTTCCTATCTGTAGAGTGACCCATTTATCCACTGCTTGGGCCTTCTTCTTCATTACTCGCAGGGAGTCTATGTCACTCTGCGGTAAGTCTTCTGATGTGGAGGTCTCCGAAGGAGCGGCATTGAGGGGTCAGGCCAGCTCAGTAAGCAACCCCATAAGGTTTGCATTCTTCTCTTTCTCGGCCTTGAGCCTCTAGGCCTCCTTTTCATATCGGGCTTCAACTGCCCTTGCTGCCTCCTTAAGCAAGTCCACCTTGCCTTGCTTCCCTCTCTTGCCCAGGGATACCTCTGCAATGTCGTAATTTGTGGGGTCTGCAGTTGCTTTATCGGTGCCTGGGGAAGGTGTTGCCACAACGGCAACTATCTCCCCGCCTGGCCCAGTTCAAAGAGTGTGAACTGTCTGGGCTTTCTTTGCTTTTGGTGGGGCCTGTACTTGGGCCTTCATCTCAGCCAGGGAGAGAGGAATCACCAGAGTGGATTGAGCCTTTCTCTTTTTGCTTTCTATCAGCCACTGGGGTGGGAGAGGTGGCCTTCCAACTAGAACTTGTTCTCCTGATTCTTTCCCAATACCCGGTGGTTGTTGCTCCTCAGTGTCACAGACCTCATCCATCCTCCCTACCAAAACTTCTCTTGTAGCAACATTATTTTCAACCTCCATCTCCTCAGCCTTGTCCTATATGTCTATTGCTAGGTTTGGACCTTGGTAGGCTTCTTCAGGGATTTCCTCTTCAAGCTGCTTCTCTTCTTCTTCTTCTGCCAGAATTTTTTCTTCTATCGGCAGTAGGGGAGGTATCGGGCCAAGATTTAAAGTTTGGGCCGCTGTGATAACCTGTCTGAAGGTTTCCCCCGGGAGTGGCCTTGGGAACGTGGTGGTTGGGTTTACAGTTATTCCTGGAGGTCCGGTTCCCCTAGAAGATGCCATTTGTTCACCTGTCTTCAGTTGGTCCACTCCCAGACCTTGCATCTCTTGAGCCCCAGAGACAATTTCCGGTCCCGACTCCTTTTCTTCTATCTCCTGTTCTTTCTCTTGCGCAGGTTCCTATTTCGGGTCCTCTTGGTCCGCAGCCCTAGCCTCTTTCTCTGGGACTTTTGTCCCTACTTGTGTATCATCCCCTTGCAAGTTTCTGAAATCATTGTTTGCAAATACATCATCAAATTCCTCTTGCAGAGGGGGACTGGCTGGGACTCCTGCAGGCTCTGCCTCTTTCTCCGGTTCTGGGGAACTAGAGGAGAGGATCTCTACTTCTTGGGGGAGGGATGTCCTTGGTGCTGGTTCTGCCTTGACCTGTTTGACATGTTTCCTTTTCCTCCTTGTGATCAAAGGTGGCCCCACATCGGCTATAACTGCTGCCTCCATGGGATCCGCCCCTGTTGCCTTGACCATTAAGGCTTCCAGCGACGGGGAGGATGGAGGATGAATTGGTCCGGCCATGAGTGGGGGAGTCGCAAGCCTCATTATTAACTGCTCCTTCATTTGTTGGGAGGCTGCCACAAATTGCTGAATCTGCTCTTGTATCAGGACTTCTTGCGCCGAGGGGGTTGTAGCTATTCCCTTTCCTTTGTCTGCGCCTTGTGAAGAAGTCCCGGCCCCCGGGGTCAATTTTGGTACCGGTGGTGGTGTCACCTTTGGCACCGGTCGGGGAGTTTGGCGCATACTCTCAAGGAACACCCTCTTAAAGTAGGCATGACTTCGCTCGACCACCTCCTGAGTGAAGTCCTCAATTGTGGGCCCCTCCTGGGTGTCCCAATCCATTGCCGGTAATGCCATTTTATCGATCCCCTTTTCTTTGTACTGGGGATCTATGGTGGGGGCAGTGTCAGAGAAGCCCGGAGGGAATCTCCAGAGCTTCAGTTCCTGCATTAATCTGGCTGTCATTCTATCATAGTGCCTGCTCCGGACATCTACATCATCCTAGAAATCTGTCCAGAAGTCCTCCATGTGCATTTGATGGGGCTCCAAAGCCCGGGGCATTGCCGTTGCTATTTTCGCATGCGGATCAAATTTCCTCCGCGCCAGATAGAATTCCTGCAAGTTATAACTTTTCAACTCATTGTCTGCCTCCCTCGCGGCGGCCAGACTGCAGGTGTAGTTCCCACAGGTGATTGGATATGAGACGTTAGGGACCTTTTTGAGGGCAGAGAAGGTGTACAACTCCAGCATTTGTCTGCAATATTTTAGCAGCACGATCTTGTCCCCACAATGCTTGGGAAATAAGTAGGGCCTTCCGGAGAAGCCAACTACCCTAATGTATGTATGCTGCTGGAATTGGATATAGTAGTGCCCATAACTACTAACTAATTTCATCACCTCAGTAGATAGGCGGTATCCAACATCCTGGGTGGGTGTGAGCAGGTGGTAATAAATGAACGCATCATTCACCCAGCAGAAACTGGGGAAGCTGGCCTCCCATTGAATTTGTGGGAAATAGTCCCATGGTGCCTTTTGTCCCAGGCCAATCTCGAGTACTCCGTTAGTGAGCAGGCCGTTGGAATGGGGCCTCTGCTGGGCCAGAGTCCAGAAAACATAAGAAGACATGTAGAACTTCTTCTTCTGGTTCAACTGCAGGAACTGGGAGTCGACATGATTGGAGATTATTCTCGCCCAGTCAAAAAATTCTCCCTTAGTGGAGATGCCAAGGAGGAAATAGTACATCCATTTGGCGAACTCCTGGGCGGAGGGTTGCCCAAATACCCAGGCCAATGCTATCATCCCCATCTAGATGCTCTCCTTGAATTCAGAGCGGGGGATATCTATCTTCATTCTCTTCGGGTCCCTCTTTGGGGACTTGAGCCAGTGGGTTTTCATATACACCCGAGCGGCATCCTCCAATTGTGTAAATTTCTTCAAGGCATCAGTCCTTGTGACTACCGTGGCCCTGTCAAATTGTGGGATACCAGGCCTGCTTGGAAAGTGACTGGGTCAAGGGACACTAGTGGAGTGGGGTATCCCATGGGTTTTGTAGCTGCGAGCATAATGGCCTGGACATAAGAGTTATAGTTGGCAACCAGGGTTAGAACAAACTCCGGAGACTGCACAGAGCATGGGAAGCAAGCTGCCCGGAGGATTCTGGAACCCCCGATGTTGATTGCGAGTTTGTCTCTAGCCTGTCGCTGGATGTGCATTATCTTTACCAGGGCCTGTATTTCTTTCCAAGTGCCGACACTGGCGTCTGTCATCAGTTTTACCTTGGACTCAATCTTTGAGCCCACAATCTCATTATCTTGTACAAACTTCATGGTGAGGGGCAGCTTTGCCAGGGCCTTCTCCATTTTTGACTTTGCTGCTGCCCTGGTCTCTGTTGTGGTTGGTAGTTCTGGACTTCTAGGAGGAGATGATGCGGACGCTTCAGACATATTTGGAAGATAATTCTGGGAACCTTCGAGACAAAGCAATCGTTAGAACATTTTTATCAAAATAATTATTCTAGGGTCCGGGAAATCTTACCACCGTGATGTTTGCCTTTCCTGAAAAGTTAGTTTTATGCAAAGATACCCGAAAAGCAAAACATACCGCAGACTTTAAGAATCTTTCCCACATCTGGGTCTGGGGATTTTATCACTCTTGGTAAGGACACTGGATGTGTGGTGGTAAAAAGGCTCGATGCCCGGAGAAATGACTTAACAAGGATATATGAAAAGGCAAGTTGTCAAACCCACATGGACGCCATGTGCATTGGCATTAAATAGATGTGATGGCAATGATGGCGGAGCCAACTGTCCAAATGTGTGAAAAGGGGAAGCCACTTGGCTGGAATTGATTACGTGCATGGGACGTAAATGAGGTTCTAATAGCCTTGATGGAGGAGAGAGAAAACCACCTGTTTGAAACCAGCCAAAAGCCGAGTTTCAAACAGGCAGTTTTTTGCCTCGAAGGCGTGTTCAAAGGCGAAAACTAGAAGCAAAGGTGACTCGACCAGCTTGTTGAGTTACCTGGAAGGATATACATAAGGCCTAGGGATATATACAGAGAATAGAAGGAGGATATACAGGGGTTTTACAACTATAATACATATATACATGAATATACAACGCGAGGATGACGCCTGCGGGAAAAACCAGACAAGGCAGAAATGGGTATACACAATATGTACACTATTTATGCTATTTATAGATTTTACATCATTTACAGAAAAGTGAATTCTGCGCAGAGGGTGGACAACCCTCTGGCAGAGCCGACCCACCAACGGGCGACAAAAAAAAAAGAGAAACAAAGGACCAAACAAGACAGAAAGACAAAATGAAACTAGGCAAATGAGAGAAAAACAAAAACCAAAGAAGGAAAGGGAGGAAAATAGGAACACCAACCTGAGAACATAGAAGGCAGAGGAAAGGAAGGTTTTACCGCGTGATCTCTACAATAGCTCGAGTTGTCAATAGGTCAGAATCGCCACCACGGAGCACCTGTGCTTGCCTGAGAGTGACTGAAAATCGTTAAGCTCTGATTACCATAAACTTCCTGCAAACACCCTGTTAATCACTCTGAAACTGCTCTTTAATTCACTCTAAGTGCTCGAAGGTTTTAATCATGGTAAGTGTGAAAATGACAGATAATTTCTATTTATACCCGCGGTAAAAGGCAATCCTCCTCCTTCTGGTGGTCTCCAGATAGGCAAACCTCCGGGCTTCGAGTCTGGGGACTCCTCGTGATGATGTCCGTAAGAACATCATGGCGAAAAACCCTGGAGCCCGAAATCTGGTTCCCAACAAAAGACAACCTCCAGGACCGAAGTCCCAGAGACAGAAAACAAACAAAAAAAGACACGCCGAGGAAGAAAACCCCAGAGAAAGAAAACAAAAAAGGGAAAGAAAGACAAGGCAAAGCCGCAAAGCAAAAAGCAGGAAAAAGAAAAAAAAAAAAAAAAGGGGGGGGGACCCAACATTTTGCACACAAA
>MU228281.1:503180-528759 GCA_018584345.1 Thuja plicata | reverse complement strand
GGAAAGCTGGATCATATAAATAATATACGGTGCAATTTTACTCTCTTCCATTGCTGTCTCTTTATTCTCTATGTATGCTCTTTTATGTTAAGTTTACAAGGTATTCTGAAGCATTTTGGTTATTAGGAAACTATCTAATTTCTTGCAAGTTTATTTTAAGCAAAGAACTAAGTTTTGTGAGTTGTTTTAGGGAGCATACTTCTTTGTTTAAGGATTTGATACAATAGTTTTGAGGTGACAGGGTAACTTGTAAGGCAACTTATCTGAATTGCATATGGGTTGTAAGGCAACCTATTGTATTTTGTTTCTATGAAATCTTAGCTTATTTGACTTTATAGCCCGAAGGATAGGCACTGGTCCAGAAATTAATCTGATAATCTATCTTTGCCCAAGTTATTTCAAGATACCAAAACCAATTTAATCAAAATAATTTTGTTACTAAAAACAAAGAAACAAAACTTAGTAAGGACCTATGTCAGTAGGACAGTGTCCACTTTATTGATTTCTTGGAGAGTGAATCATTATGTTATCCCTCCTATAAGAAAAGGAAGAAGGATGAAAATCCTTGTATCACTGGTTTTTGCTATATTCAAGACCATAGTTTGTATGGTTAAATCTTGCATCTGGTTATGCTTGGTCATTTGCAAGTGATTTATCAGTTGGTTTAACAAAGGTACATAGCAAATCAGTGTCCACATTATAACATACTGTGTAAACAGCAACCATAAAAGGCAAAACCTGCCTGAGTATATGTGGAGCTCAAAAAATGAAGAAGGACCTTATCCAGTCCTTAGCAATTAGGCTTTTCTTGTCTCTGAATCAGTATTAGAAGGCATGGTGTTCAAGTAGTCATTTCAAGCACTGTGATTCATACAAGAAAAATCCCTAACAGGGATCTCTTTCCTTTCCTAGGTGGCAATTTCTTCCACCATGTGATCTATATCCCCATGTAGGTTCATGAGCTCATTCGTCTCGCAGATATCATCAAAGTCATCATGTGGGCGAGAGGTATCTTAAATATCATTTAGTTCAGGAGAATCTGAACTGTCATCTACTAGGGGAACATTAGGCATGCCAAGGCCTATATCTATGCTTGGGGTAGGTTTCACCTTTTGCTTCTTCTTTCTTTGTACTGGGGCCCCAGTATCGAGAATATTTGCAGACTCTGCCTCAACGAATGTCTGCCTGCTCATTAGTGTTGCCAATGACGGGCATCCCGTCAGGTGAGTAGATGCTACTAGAGTTGCAAGGAGGCCGTGGGAAATTTGTTCACTTATCTTCTGTCTTGTTATCCTTGACACCTCCATTTATTATTGTATCTATGCCATTATGGGTAGTGGACCCTTGGGAGGTGCCTAGATTGTGGTACCTTATTTCTCCTTCCCTTTACTTTTGCTGAGTTTCACAACTCTGGAGGTCAAAGTAAACCTCTAAATAATTGGTTCTTTTCAGGTGCTCCTTGGACTCACCTGCTCAAAATATTTGTGACTGTTATCTATAATGGGGTGACATACCTCCTAAATTGTTAAGTTTTCTGGGTGCCCCGATCCATCGGAGGGAGATCTAACTTATCCATCCCCTGTTCTTTGTACAATGTGTCCTCCAAAGGCCTGTCATCTAAAAAAACCTTCAGGAAACCCCGAAGGTCAAGGTATTTCATCAAGCCTTTGGACATCCGCAATTGCTACGGGCTTGGAGATCAAAACTGTCCTAGCAATCTACCCAAAAATCTTCAATATCATATATATGTGGTGGGGACACCCAGGGAAGTGTCATTGCTATCTTGCCTAGCAGATCAAAATTGCTTCTAGTATGGTGGAATTCCACTAGTCCCAGACTCTTTACTTCTTTGTCAGCTTCCTTTGCCATGGCAAGGCTATAAGAATAGTTCCCAAAAGAGATTGGGAATGAGATGTTGGTAACCTTCTTCAATGTGAAGAGGGCATGCAGCACCATAATCTGTCTATAGTACTCAAAAAGAATGATTCTATCACTGCAATATCGAGGGAGTAGATAGGGTTACCCAGAGAAGCCAGTCACTTGAATGTATGTATGTTGTTGGAATTGAGTGAAGTAATTATCATAAGTACTCACCAAGCTCATCACCTCTTGCAATAACTGGTATCCAGATTCTTGAGTAAGTATCAAAATATTTTAGTAAATGAACACATCATTTACCCTGTAAAAATTTGGAAAGCTAAGTTCCCACTGGACCTAGGGATAATGTTCCCATGGCACCAATTGGTCAGGCCCATTCCTAAGAATGTCCAACATCTACAAACCCTGAAAAGAAGATCTCTATTGGGATAGTGCCCATAGCACATCAGACATCATGGAGAATTTTGAAGTCTGAAGGATGCTCTTTAGCTACACGTCCACATGGTTGGTGATGATAGCTACCCAGTTGAAGGTATGAATGTGGGTGGTGATGTAGTAGAGGAAGTAGTACATCCATGCTAAAAATTCATGAGCATGGGGCTCTCCAAAGAGCCTACATATAAATATAATCCCTGCCTGAATACATTTTTTAAAATCCCCATAGGGAATCTCCAGCTTCATCTTTTTATATTCCCTTCTTGGAGAATTTAGCCAGTGATTGTTGAGATGTTTCCGGGAGAGAAGAGAAGCTTCTTCAAAATCCTTTAATGACATGGACCAGGGGAGAATAATGGCTCCCTTGAATTGGGGGATCCCCAGCCCTGAAGCAAAAGTAGCTGCATCAAGATTAATGATGGGCGTCAGATAGTGTAGTGGCCAAGGATCAGTGGGGAAAACAACCCAGGTGGGGGCGTTGTAGAGAATTTCCTATAGGAGAATTAGCTCTGGTGCTTGCACTGAGTAGGGAAAACTTGCAACTTTGATAATTCTAGAGTCGGCCATGTGTTTTTCCATATCATCTCCGGTTGTCCTCTGTTGGTATATGGCTTGGACCAAGCCCTGCATTTCAGCCCATAGTCCAGGCTCTATATCTATTATTTCTTGCAACTTAGAGTCCAACTTGGACCCCACGAGAACAACCTCCCTCGAGTATTTGGAGGTTAGTGGAAATTTGGCCAGTATCTTTTTTACCTTATTTTTTGTAGCTGCCCGAGTGGAGGTAGTTGGTAGCTCTAGGCTATCAGGAAGAGTGATCACTTCAAACATTTTGATCAAACTATCTGCAACATGCAAGACCAGAGAATTGTTAATACATGATATAATAAATATAATATTTTAGGGACTCCAGGGAATTCACCAGCATTTCACACCTGTCCAAAAAGTGTTAGCATGCATCAAAATCCTAAAAAATTAAAGTTAACAAGGATCAAATTCTGATCAACACCTAGGGGCTCCAGGGCATTAGTTTGGGTGACAAAAATGGAATGAAGACCCAGAGGCTTCCTAGCACCCATATTCTAGAGGAAATAGCTATTGTCAATGTGACCAAGAGTGAGTCGTACTTGGCTGACATGGGTCATCACGTGGCCATGCGACAGGCAACATAATGGCATTAATAGCGACAAGTGGGCTGACACAAGGGAAGTAAATGCCAGATGGGATGGGATTTGAATGCTTGTTCATGGGAAATTAATCTTTCCATTAAGATGACACAAAATAGGAGAGAGAAAGCCACCATGGCTTGAATAGGGGAGGTGCCGAGTTTGAGCCATGGTGAATACCTCTCTGACGAGCTCGACAATTTGGTTTGGACGCGGGGGAGTGCGACAAGCTCACCACAAATGGAAGGATACACATGGAATATACATAAAATATACAGAGGGCCTAAATTCTATGAGGGTCACAGCATAAGTCGTAGGCTGACCGAGAAAGTGAACATATATACAACTATAAACAGGAAGATTACAAAATTTAAAGAATATACCAAATTATTTACTCTATCATACAAAATATACAAATGCTACACTAAACTATAACTGCACAGAGTGTGGACAACCCTCTGGAAGAGCCATCCTTCCAATAGGAGGAAACAATAGAAATGAAACCATAGATGAAAACAAAAACAGAACAAAAGTAAGCGAGACAGAAAGCAAGAAAAACCAGAAAAACAAGAAGAGAGACGAAAAAGCCTACCTGGAAACATGGGGAAGGCAGGAAGGTGAGCATGGGAATCGCTCTAAAACTAGTTCACCTGGTAGTTACCATGAAAGCACTACTTCTTTCTTTCTTCTAAATGTTGTTAATTACCAAAGCACTTTATACTTAATCGCTCTGAATCACCTTAATCTCTTTGGTAATCGCCTGAGTGTTTTGATCGCAGTAAATGTAAAAGTGACTGGTAAAACCTATTTATACCCTTAGGGTAGAAACACATTACATTCCTTTTGCAAACTCCAAAAAAGGAAAACTTCTGGACTCTGGACCCGGGGATCCCATACAGCCATACCTTCTCGCAAAAGAAGACATGATGGCAAAGTATCCTGGAGTTCAAGATCTAGACGACTCAAAAATGACAAACAAACTCTGGGACTGGGTCCCAGAGATAAAAGAAGACAAGAAGCAACAAGAAAACAACCCTCATGGAAGCAAAGCCCAGAGGGAAACAAAGAAAAAAAAAAGAAACCGAGGAAAAGCAAAAGTCAAAAAGGGGTACCCAACATTTTGCCTACAAAATGTAGAGAGGGGTATGCAGGGCATAACACCTCCCTTTTTAAGTTTATCCCAAATTTCTGTTTGGTTTTTCCATTTGTTACAATTTTTGGCTCCTTTCTATTTAACCCACCCCCATGATACCTTAAAGATAACTAACAATGACAGAAGAGAAGTAGAGACACAGTTAAAATGACAAGCTCAAATTTTGAAAACTGCCAAAGAACGCATGTCTAAATTTTACCTTCTTGGGAAAGACACACCTTTTTGTAATCCTATTGCCATCAATTAATGAAAGCCATAAATTTGAAGTTGATTATTCAGTGTTAGCTGAATAAAAATGGTTTACATTCTATAATTAATTGGTTATATGAGGCCAACTAAATTGTGATTTATTACTTATTTAGAAGTATATTCAAGCTGACTTGATAGGGCTTATCATATATATGAAAGTTCAAGTTTGGATTGAATGAGAGAGTGTGTGAAAAGTTGAAGACAAGAAAAAGTGTGGAATTATATGATATGAAGAGTGAAGGCGAAATCAAATGGGATTCTGATTAAGTACAGAACACTCGGAGCCGCAATAGAATATTTAATCAACAAGGATCTAGTTATAATCAGAACATAGATCTTAATTAGCAAAGATAGTTTCTTACACATACAGTTCAATTCATTATTACTTTCTAACAATTGTAGCACTGATATTAAATCTCTTAACAGAGTAGACTTAACAGTATTTTTGTAAATCCTCTCACAAGGTAGCATTTCTATGTTGAAGTGTTGAAGACCTTTAACAAGGCCACTCCTCACAGGATGTTTTAAATCCTCTAAAAGGGTCACACCTAATAGTTTTTTTTTGTAACCTTTAATAGGGTTGGTTCCTAATAGGGCTCACTTTAGAAGAGTGAAAAATAGTAACTAGTTGCATTGGTGGTTTTTCCCATATTGTGTTTCCACCCTAAATCTCAGTGTCACATATATATATGTTATTTGTTTCATGCTTTATGTTTCTGCACTTAATCAGTAAAGTGTAATTGCATTGGATATCATAAATATTGCTTTGACACTCGAGTTACAGAAGAATATCCTAATTTACCGAGTAATAGTGTTATATTGTTTAATACATCTAAGGGACAAAGGATTTGTTTTAGAGTAACTGATTCACCCCTCCCCTCTTATTTACTTATCTCATTTCCAACACTTACAATAATGTTCCATTTTCCTATTCTACCATTCCTACCATTTCCCATAATGGTCCAAATATTTCACATATATCTCCTATCAATATTTATACTAAATTTACTATCAATAGCTTGCATTAAACTATTTCATATTTGCAAAAACAAATTGCATGCATGGCTCAATCCATCTTAAAAATCCCTACTTGTGATATTGTTATGCCCTGCATCCTCGTCCCTACATTTTGTGTGCAAAATGTTGGGTCCCCCCTTTTTGTTTTCTGCTTTTGGCTCTTGCCTTTATTTTTCCTTTGTTTCTTTGTTTTCCTCCCCCAGGTTTTCTTTCTCGCAGTGCTGGCTTTGCTTTTTGTTTTTGTCCCTTGTGTCTTCGGTACCTTGTTCCAGAGTTGGTCGTTCTTTTTCTAGGAGCCAGATTCCAGACTCTGGGATTCTTTGCCATGATGTCTTCTTTTCGTAAGAGGGTATGGTCGCTCAGAATCCCTAGGTATGGAGTCCAGAGGTCTACCTATTAAAGAGTTTGCGGAAGGAAAGGTGACTTGTTTTTCACCTTAGGTATAAATAGGAATCACCTGTCATTTTCATAATTACTGCGATTAAAACACTTGGGCAATTTCACAACAATTTGAGTGAAAATCAAGTGCGAGCTATTTTGAGTTGTCCTGAATGATTGCAAGTTGCTTTGGGTGCTGGTTGGTGATCATTTGATGGTGGAAATTGCTGCAGAGCATCCAAGGTGCCTTTCTATCTTTGCCTTGCTTCGTGCCTAGGTTGGTGTTCTTGGTTCTTCTTTTTCTTTGTTTTTCTTTTGTTTGCATTTCTGTTTTGGTTGTCTCCATTTTGCTTCACATATTTTTCATCTGGTTCACCACCCGTTGGTGGGTCGGCTTTGCTAGAGGGTTTTCCACCCTCTATGTAGGTGTAGTATATTTTGTAGCTATTGTATATGCTTGTACATGTTCAGCGTTGTTTTGTTAGGGTAGCTGCTCTACATTTTGTATATATGTATATTTAGTGTATATTAATGTATATCCTTCCACTTTTCATGTGTATACCTTTTAGCTTGCTGTAAATATGATGTATATGTTGTGTATATACACTTGGTCTTTTGTTGAGCTTGTCGTGCTCTGTTTGCTTTTTATCCGTATTTACGAGCTCATTTAGGGAAGAATACCACCTGGTTAAAACTTAGCTCTCGGCTGGTTTCAACCAGGTGGTTTTCTATCTCCTCCATAGACCAGCCTTAAATGACCCATTTATGCCCCATGTATGCATTCAAAATTGTCCAAGTGGCATCCACTTTTTGCGCGTTCAGACAGTTGGCACCGTTGTCACCATAACTCCCCATTTATTGCATAGCCATGTGATGCTGATGTAGGCCTGATAGCTTTCTTCTCGTGGACATCTTCTGACGGTTATTTTTCTAGACCCCGGGTCTTTTCCCCTCACCGAAACCACATCTTCTTTTCGTTAGGTATGCTAAGACCCCCTGGCCCAGATATTGGTTAATTCTCAAAGTTTGCATTATATATATACTTCTCAGGATTTTGGACCTAAACTAACTTTTTCAGGGAAAGGACGTGCCTCGGTGGTAAGATCTACGGATCCCAAAATAATATTTATTCATGAATTCTGATAGTCGCCTTGCCTTCCAGGTTTTTGGAACAACGTACCTTAAAAATGTATGAGGCTTCCACATCTTCAACACCCAGAAGTCTGGAACTTCCCTCCACAGCGGTCACAAGGGCAACCGTCAGATCTAAAATGGAAAGGGCCTTAGAAAAATTGCCCCTCAGCATGAAGTACGTGAGGGAAAATGTCATTGTGGGATCAAAGATTGATTCAAAATTTTAATTACTTACTGACACCAACATTAGAATGTGGGCTGAGATGCAGGCCTTGGTCAAGATAATGTACATTCAGCGACAGTCTGGGTATCCACTGGCGATCAGCATTGGGGATTCCGGGATTCTAAAGGCCGCCTATTTCCCATGCTTGGTGTAGTCCCCAGAGCTCATTTTAACACTTGCAGCACATTACAACTCTTCCATCTGGACCGTCATGCTCGCAGCCCCGAAACTAATCGAATATCCCACTCCCATGGTGTCTCTCGATGCTGCAAATTTTCAGGTGGGTTTGGGGATTCCTTAGTTTGACAACCCAACTCTTGTTACCAGATTAGATGCCTTAGTGCAATTTTAGCAGCTGGAGGTCCCAGCCTAGCAACACATGAATAATCATTGGCTCAAGAATCTGAAGAGGGACCCCAAGAAAATGAAGCTAGAGATCCCCCAGTCTGAGTTTAAAGAAAGAATCTAGATGGGGATGATAGCACTATGTTGGGTCTTCCGGCAACCACATGCCTGGGAATTCATAGGGTGGATGTACTACTTCTTGCTTGGCATCTCCACCAGCGGTGAATACTTTGACTAGGCCGCCATTATCTCCAACCATGTAGATTCTCAGTTCCTTCAGGTGGCCAAAAAGAACAAGTTTTATATGACTTCTTATGTTCTCTAGGCCCTAGTGCAATAATGACCTGCTACCAATAGGTTACTCACATCAGGTGTACTCAGGATTGGCCTCAGTCAGAAGGCTCCCTAGGATTACTTCCCACAAATCTAATGGGAGGATAGTTTCCACAGTTTCTGCTAGGTGAACAATGCCTTCATCTACTACAACCTTCTCATGCCTACCTGGGATGTAGGATACCGCCTCTCCATGGATGCAATAGATCTGGTCATAAGTTATGGTCATTATTACATACAATTCTAGTAGCATACATACATAAGGGTAACCAGCTTTTCTAGGAAACCTTACTTGTTGCCCAAACATTGTGGGAACAAGATAATTCTCTTGGAGTATTGCAGACAAATGATGGAGTTGCATGCATTATATGCCTTAAAGAAGGTTACAAATATTCCATTCCTAATCTCTTGTGGGAATTACTCATGCAATCTGGCCGCAGCCAAGGAGGCAGACAACGAACTCAAGAGCTTGAACCTGGCAGAATTTTATCTAGCACAAAAGAACTTTGATCCGCATTGAAAAATTGCGCTGGCACTTCCTCAGGCATTGAAGCCCAACAAATATCACATGGAGGATTTCTAGGAAGATTTCCAGGATGATGTTGAAGTCCAGAGCCGGCATTATGTCTGGATGATCACAGGGTTGATGGAAAGGTTGAAGCTCTGGAAATTTCTAGATGAATTCTCATATGCCGAACCCACAATAGACCCCCAGTACAAGGAAAATGGGATTGATAAGTTGACCCTCCTACCAGTGGACTAGAATTCCCAGGAGGGGCTCACCATTGAGGAATTTACATGCAACGTGGTTGAGTGTAGCCACGTATACTTTAAGAGAGTATGCACTGGGAGTACCTACAGGGCTTCCCAGCTAGTACCAAAGCTGACCCACAAGACCAGAACCTCTGTACAAGGAGAGGATAGGGGAAAAGGAATAGTGGAAAATCCAACTCTAAAGGAGACCCCCATTAAAGAACAACTGAAACAATCTATAGTAGCCTCCCAGCAGATGAGGGAGCAATTAATTATGTGGTTGGCTACTCCAATGCTCATGACCGGACCTATCCATTCTCCCTCTTCCCCATCATTAGTAGCCTTAATGGTCAAGGCAACAAGAGTAGATCTAGAGGAAGAGTAGACATCCATAAGGGATGTGGATCCTCCTTTGGTCACAAGGCAGAAAAAAAGGCTTATTCCAAAGCCAAAGGTGGAACCGGAGCTAGGGATGCCCCATATCCCACAAGTAGAAATCATTTCTTCTGACTCCCCAGAGCCGAAAAAGGAACCAGATCCCACTCATGTCCTAGAAAATCCTCCCCCTCAGGATGAATTTGATGATTTTTTTAGAACTAACGAGTTTGGGAACTTGTAGGGAGACATTGAATAGTCGGAGGTTGAAATCCCGGAGCAGGAGAAAGCTCTAGAACATGAACCTGCACAGGAGCAGGAGGAACAAGTAGAAGAAGAAAAAGTGATAGAGCAAGAGATAGCCACCAAAGTCCCAAAGATATAGGATATGGGAGTTTCAGGGAAACAGAAACAAAGTGAACAAGTGGCATCGGCTAGGGAAATCGGACCCTCGGGAACAACCGTGACCCCAACAACCGTGTTTTAGATGCCACTCTCGAAGGTAAAATTTGGGGAGGTACTGACTATGGCCCAAACATTAAACCTTGGCCCATTTCCTACCCCACTACCAAAGGACATACCAATGGAGGAAGACACCCCAGTAATAGAGGCTGAGGAAGAGAATCTATAGGAAGAAGAACAAAACCCCAGGGGAACCAACGAGGACCTGAATATTACTGAAGATACAGATGAAGGGGAAAAATATATAGATACCACTGAAGAAAATATTTTCGGTGAAATAGAAGATACGGGGAAAGAGCCAAAGAAGACTCATACTACTGAGGGAGCACAACAGGATATTGGGGAGAATTTACAGGAACAGGTTTTGGCTACAAAGCCACCCCACCCGCCACAGTGGTTGGTAGAATCTCAGAAGAGAAAGGCCCCCCATCAACACCCAGAGTCCATCTTTCTTTGGTGGAGATGATGGCTTAGTCTTAAAACCTACCGAAGGCTAAAAAAACCCAGACGGTTCACACTCTTCGAACCGAGCTGGGCAGAGAAATAGTTGCAGTAATAGTGACACCTTCCCTAGACGTAGATGAAGCAATGGATGAGGCTAGAGATTACAATATCATAGAGGTGTATCTAGGGAAGAGAGGAAGACAAGGTGAAGTAGACCTGTTAAAAGAAGCATCCAGGGTAGTGGAGGCTCACTATGAAAAGGAAGCTCAAAAGTTAAAGGAAGAAAAGGAGAAAAATGCAAACCTCATGGGGTTGCTTACTGAGCTAGCCTAGCCTATTAATGTTTTTCCTTTGGAGGCCTCTATATTTGATGTAACACTCCCCCAGAGTGATATAGAATCATTACAGGCTATGAAGAAGAAGGCCCAAGCAGTCAATGAATAGGTTACCTTGTAGTTGGGAAACATTCGGCATTTCCTGGTGTCCACCCTCCCAGATCTATATGCAGGCCACCATGTCTTACACCAGGCCAAAAACACCATTAGTATATGGGAGGCAGACATCAAGAATTATGAGGCATGGAAGGCGGAGTTAGAAGAACTCATCGGCCTAGGAGAGGTGATTGTTTCCGAGTCCAGAATCTTAGGAGAGGAGTCATTTGATTTTGTGAGGACCCAACACTCTAGACTTGACCTCTCATTGGGGGTAATCAAGCAACTAGTGGGGAATCTACATTATAAGATCAATGCAGTTCAGTATTCTTTCAATTTATACAAGTCTTTTGTTTCAAAGGTCTTTGGAGCTAATCCATTTAGCACTAACATATGCACGGCAGAAGAATATGTTTTGGGGAAATTTGATGAGTTAATGGAGTCCAGGTATCAATCCCCAGAGGGAATAGATGTAGGTAAAATGACATGAATAACTCCCATGGTGCTTAGTGGTCATGATGCAACAAAGATGGTCGATGAATTTAAGGGAAATGTTTTGGAACTAGGGGACCAGATTGAGGTGGCCAAGTACCAGCGGGCTAGCCTTAAAGACATCGATGAGGATGGAATTTCCCATCTCCTCTAGACCTTGAATGATAGTAAGCAACAATAAAGATTCTCGAGGGGACAGAGAAAACCTAAGTGTTTTTTTATTCTTTATTCTTTTGGAACGTAAGATTTCAAATCCCAAAGTCCCAGATCCTACATTTTGTATTCTTTAAGTGACCCGTGTCCTAGTTCCCAAGGCTGACTGGTCACTTTCAAGTTAGTTGATTAAGTATGTCAGAAGGTGGGTAGCCGCAATAAGACACATCAACTCAATTGGGGGTCTTCTGATAGATAGTCTTCCCAAGGCGCCGCTTCAATGTTACACCTAGCACATCGAAGACATGGTGTCATTCTCCCATTTATGAGGCATGTAGCCTCGATCCCCGGGGATCGGATTTCTTCTTTCTCTTTTTCAGCTCTCTTCTCGAGGCTGATTATTCCACTTCATTCTTCTTGTCTTATTCTTCTGACATGTCAGACCTTCTTCATCTTGAGGTCTTTTATAGCGTGGTACAGGTAGTACCAACCACCGGATAATATATTTTATTGTAAATTATAAAATAAGTTAGGGTTAGGTTTAGATGGAAGAATGTGTTTAAATAGTAAGTCTGGCCTCATTCCAAGGGTCGGAAAAATTGATGATTTTGCAGTCCACAGTTAATAGCAATCGTGTTTTCTTAGTTCTTAGTTGCAGAGCTCAATGCTCCTTAGTCTTTAATCTTTTAGTAGTTAGATGCTCCCTTGGAGCCACCATTTTACCATGCACCAGTGCTTGCTGGAAGAAATGTTAATGATGAAGAGAGAGTTCTTGCAATGATGTTGTTGGCATTCTATGTTCTGGGTTGATAGTATTTTATGCTTTGTGTTCTTTATGTTCTTTTCTCTAACACTTAAAGTAGATTAACGACCTCCTTTCCTTTGCTACTGATGAAATATGAACTAATGGTTGTATGTTTCTTCGGTATTTAGTATAGTGTGTTAAAGTATTGTTGATGTTATGAATGTTCAGCATAACTATAGGTAGATAAAATATTTCTGACCCTACATGATTCTTTTCAATTTATTTTCTAAGTGTAAACATGCTTGGAGAAACCTCAGCTACTTGAATCCCCGGTGGAATGAGTTTAAGATAACCAGCCATCCCCCTTGAAAATAGTCACATCTCCCTATTGCGCCCCACACTATCGAGACCCGACTCTCACATGCTTGGAGGCCCAGGGAATCTCATTTCCCTGAACAACCTTTACAAGAAAAGTTGGCAGGTACCTCAGTACCTGGTGACAACTTACATCTGCTGGCGAACACAATCATAAGAGTCCCTTCAACAGAAACTAGCGCTAGAAGGAGGGCATGAACTCATTCCCCTCTCGAGATTTTGATTTTACACCTCCTGAAGGTTCCCCAAGTTATAGTCTTAGGAGTCAAGCCTTCAGTGGGATTGGGTCTTTCTCCCCAATGAGATTTGAGAGAATCCTTAGATCAGCCCCTAACCCAAGAAGGTTTGTTGAACTTGAGCCTCCTGCTTGAAAGAAACAAACCCTGAAAACTACAACAATTGCTATTATCTGGGGGTCCAATGTACCATAGAATATCCAAACTTCTCAGACAATCTTGGGAACCAGCATTCAACTTTCTCAAACATCAATTCCCCAAATGGCTGCATACTTTGGTAATACTGGGTCCCTTATGGTGACTTTTTTGGGTGCAACCAATGACTTACCCTCGCACCCAGAGAAGATTTTCCCATGATATGAGCACCTAGACTCACAAACTACAAAAGAACACTTGCAGGCATACAAAGATGCCATGAACCGACACCAGATCCAACATGAAGATGTTGTGACCTAGATGTTTCCCCTGTCC
This sequence comes from Thuja plicata, assembly GCA_018584345.1. Classification (NCBI taxonomy): domain Eukaryota; kingdom Viridiplantae; phylum Streptophyta; class Pinopsida; order Cupressales; family Cupressaceae; genus Thuja; species Thuja plicata. The sequence continues at coordinate 515,511 of MU228281.1, read as the reverse complement.
CTAGGATAGGATGAACTGAACTGGTACCTTAACCTTCCCACCAACTCCATCAATAGTTGGTAGGACATGGAGGACGCCTTCTTGGTTGCCTTTCGCGTACACATGGACCTAACTTGGTCCCACAACCAGTTCATTTCTATTAGAAAGAAACCAAATGAACCCCTTACAACATTCAATCATCAGTTATAGCATGCCCTGAAGTGGTGCATGGGCCCTTTCATTCCATCCCTAGAAGTAACCATATAGACCTATCTCAACGCAATGGACCCCTTCATTGCCACTCTCCTCTAGAGAACTACTGCCACGGGCGACCGGGATACTTTGGCAAAAGTTTACAACCTAGCCTTAGAACTGTCTCATGGCCTCAACAAATCCCTAAGCGGGATTGGGCTGAGCATGCCCTTCAACATGATCCCTAGCGAAACAAATTACACTAGGGGATATAACCCTAATCTGGCAATGGGTGCCCCCATGATGGCAATGACTCCCCCACCACCGCCAATCAACTAGCAGGCCTGGTACATATACCCATCCTAGACTCAAACAATATCGGGTCTAGAAGTGTTCCCTTGGAACCTGCCTCAACAGGCACAACAACCTCAAACACAACCACTCAGAGTGCCCTTCTTCCAGTCGTCCATGGCTAGAAGATTTCCACCCTCGACTCTGGAAAATACTGCTGCTTTCCCAGGGAACCAACAACAACAACTGTCACATTATGACACAAACACTCAGCTGACTACCGAGGTTGAATCCCTCTAGTGAATGTTGTCCACCCTAACTGTGGACATGGGTCAACTGAAAGTAGGGTCCTATGCACCCCAGAATCCCAATTCCCAAAGAGGGAATATTTTCTCTAGCCAACGAAGCAACAATGCCAGAGGAAGAAACTTCAACAATGGGCCTCAGCCCAACCAAAAACAATGGAACAATAACATGAATAATGGGCCTCGACCCAACCAAAATGTTAATCAAAGTGGTGTTGGACCATCACATTTCACACCAATCATAGACTTCCAGCCCATGACCAATTGGTGTAGATTGCACAACATAGGCTCCCATAATGAGGTAAATTGTGCCATGCTGGAGAAGGTCATCATGATTTCTCAGCAGGATAGGCAACAAACATCTAAGCATACTCCCCCAGAGCCTTCGGTGCAAGAGCCAACTCATGGTGCCTTCACCTATGAGATTATCTTCTTTGGCTCCACTGGAGAAGACGAAGAAGAATCTAAATTGCAGGGATTCTTTTATGAATCAACTCTAGCCTTTGAGGCCAATGCCTTTACCAACCCATGGGCTCCTTACAACAATTGGAGCTAGGCTGGAAAAGGACCAATTTACACGCTGACACCTCCCGCCAGGGACACTCCTCCCTGGGACAATGTAACTGACCGACCTATCCCTCCACAAGGTCCAACCTCTAACCAAGAAAAAGAACTGGCCAAGGGAAGTGACCAATTCTTGGGAGGAAGGTTCAACATCACAAGGGCATTAGAACAAACCACCACCTCCATGACCTTGATGGAGGTTTTGCTAAATTGTCCTAAGAAAAAGAAGTCTCTTCTGAAAATTTTGGGAAACCCAAAATTTGTCAGTCGCCCACCCAAGACTGTCTCTTTTGAGGATGCCAACGCGACTATCTTATGAGGAAATAATGAAGATCCTCCATTCCTACTAGGCCTAAATATACAAGGCAAAAACATACACAACTTCCTATTAGACTCTGGAGCTTCGGGCAACATCATTCCCCTATTTATATGCTAGAAGCTTAGATTCTGACCCACCCCATCTAATGGTGCAGTGATTCAATTGGATAAAACTAATATGAAAATGGTGGGAGAATTGAAAAATGTCTAGATACAACTCATCTAGGACCCCAGAATAGCCAGCATAGTCGATATCCAAGTGGTGGACATCCCAGATACCTATGGGATGATTTTAAGTCAAAATTGGTCTAAGTCCTTGAATGGATACTTTTCGATCAACTTCTCCCACTTATGGCTCCCCTAGGAAGGAGATTCAAACAAGATCTGAGTTGAGAGTGAACCCTGGATGAAGCAGGCCCTTACCAAAGTTGGGAGGGTTAATGAGGTCTTCTTCTCTGAGACTTCCCTCGGGGTATACCAACCCTTTGAAATCTTAACGTTTGATTTCACCCCGGGAGAAGATCCCATAGTTTTGCAGAGAACCCAGGACCTAGAAGAAAAGTTGAGGGTTGAGGTTAACTCTTAGGGTGCCATAGTAACCCTCACTACACTCTTGTCTGGCACTTGGTGCTGGGTACACTATCAGAAGCATTTAGAGTTAGGGTGTTAGCCTTGCCTTTCCGTCGCTACTCGACACATTGACGCCTTCTGAAACAAAGAACATACAGCTGATTCTCCAAAATCTAGTATTCCTACTAGAAGCACTTCTTCAGTGCAATTTCCCTAGGGATCTCAATTTCAAATCCATTCAAAGGTGAACCTCACCCATGCGCCATCAGTATGGGAGGAAGCTCCTCCCAAGTCTCCCAAAAAAAATCCAAATACTGTTCCATCTCTCTAGCTCCAGACTACAAGAGATGACTTGTGGACCCTTAAGTTTGATGGGTCCCATTCTAAACAAGGCTATGGAGCTAGAGTATAATTAATCAACCCGCGAGGGAAATCCTTTCTCGCATCCTATAGGCTACAGTTCAACTGCACAAACAATGTTACGGAGTATGAGACTTTGGTCCTTGGACACCTATTTGCATTAAGGAAAGGAATCACCCACCTCTGGGCTCTGGGTGATTCAGAGTTGATTGTCAAACAGGTCAGGAGTCAGTAAACATCTCATGATAAGATGCTGGCTGCATACTGTAATTGGGCATGGAGCCTTATTGAAGATTTTTATGCCTTTGGCATTGATCTTATTCCCTGGCGACAAAATTATGTCCCAGATGCCCTCATTGTTTCTGCTAGCACACTTGAACCCATGGTTGGCTCAAGACTCCAGAGATTTTCTGTGGAGATGATCCCCACCCCATCCATTCTAGATAGTGTCACCCACTTTTAGGTTTTTGAGGATAATTATCATATCCTGGCCTTTATGGCCAATGTTGGTGTCTTCGAGGACCAGTTAGTGGAGGAACAAGACCATGATGATACTGCGAAGGGTGATGAAGATGATGGGATCATGGACCTACCTACCAACACCATCTTGAAGGGGATGGTCATGCTTGAATGTATCTTTGAATCAGACCCCCAGGGTTGGGAAAAGATATCATCCTCCTCTGAAGGAGGAAAATTCAAGAAAGTAAACATCGGCCAACCCAGTGAAAAAAAGATGATACACATTGGTACCTCCTGCTCCCCTGAGGAGAAGGAGAAGATTCTCACAGTTCTTCAATAATACATAAACATGGTCACATGGGGATATGAGGATTTGAAAACATATGACACATCCATTATGACTCATACCATCCCCCTGAAACCTGATGCTAAGCCTTTTTGGCAAAAGAAATGACCGGTCAACCCACTGATCGAGCCCTTGATTCATGAAGAGGTGGAGAAATTTCTTTCAGCCCAGATAATCTTTCTAATCTAGCACACTATGTGGGTTGCCAATTTGGTCCCTGTTAGAAAAAAGAGCGGTGAAATTTGCCTTTGCGTGGATTTCCAAAATTTGAATAGAGACTCCAAGAAGGATAATCACCCTCTCCCCTTGTTGGATGAGGTGTTGCAGATAGTGAATGGGTCACAGATGATGTCATTCTTGGATGGATACTCCGGATACAACCAAGTCATGGTTAAGTATGAAGATAGAGAGAAAATGGCGTTCACCACCAAGTGGGGAACGTTTGCATATCGAAGAATGCCCTTTGGCTTGATTAACGCAGGGGCCACATTTCAAAAGGCTATGGACATCACATTCAAAGGCCTTGTGAATCGGTGCATAATCATCTACATGGATGATTTGACCATCTTTTCCTTGGATAGGTGTGACCATTCCACCCACTTCACCAAGATCTGCGAGAGATGTCACCGGTACAAAATATCCATGAACCCCAAGAAGTGCATATTCAGGGTCACCGAAGGGAAGTTTATTGGGCATATTGTCTCCAAGAAGGGTATATCCATTGACCCTGAGAGAGTTGAAGTGCCGCTAAATCTACAAATGCTCGACAATAAGAAAGAAATGTGATCTTTCTTTGGAAAGATCAACTTTTTCCAGCAGTTCATTACTGGATTCGCCGAGATAGTCAAGCCACTCAACAAAATGATGAAAAAGGTTACCAAGATTGAGTGGAGTCCTGAAGCAAAGCGGGCATTCACCCAAATCAAACAGATGATAATAGAGACACCTATCCTAGCCAGTCTAGACTACTCCCTCTCATTTTACTTTTACTCCTTTGCTTCACTGCATTCTACCATGACAGTATTGACCCAAAATGTCAAGGGGAAGAATGATCCATATATTTTATGAGCTACCCCTTTAAGAATGCCTAAGTCTGACATTATATCCTCTAGAGAAAGGTGCATGCTATCATCCTAGATTATACTGTGAAATCCTTGATGATGCAAAGTGAATTGGGTGAATGAAGGGGGAAACGGATGGCCATCCTCTAGGAGCATGACTTCGAAATGCAACCCATGAAGATAGTCTAAGGCTAGGGACTGAGTCGAGTGATGGCAGAAGAGAATCTCCATATAGAATGTCAAACTTACACAGTGGAGTCTATCACTCGAGACCTATGGTACAATGACCTAGTGTACTTATTTCTAAATAACAGATGCCCAGAGGGATTACCTCCCAACAAATACTATGCCCTACAGATGAAAAGCGCTCACTTCATGATCAAAAACTCAGCAATTTACTGTAGGAACTATGAGAGAGTGTACCTTTAGTGCATTGATACGGACCAAGCTATGAAAATGATTAAAGAATTCCATGGGAAGTTTGGAACTAGGCATGGCTTAGCTGATGCCACCACCCATCAAATTCTCTAGGCTAGATATTATTGGCCCTGCCTATTCAAAGATGTTCACACTCACGTGTGAAGATGCCATACTTGCCAAACCATGGCACATCATGAGCATAACCTGGCAATGCCTTTACAACCAGTCTTCAAGGCTAGGCCTTTCGCCTAGTGGACATTTGAATTTATCAGGGAAATCAACCCCAAATTGTCTACCAACCACCAATATATCTTAACCGCAACTGATTACTACACCTGGTGGTCTGAGGCCATACCGTGCAAAAACAACAGGGTAGATGTAGTTATTAAATTCCTAGAACAAAACATCATCACAAGATTTAGAATGCCCTTCACTATAGTATGTGACAATGGTCCAGAATTTTCTTCAGCACAACTACTTCAATGGACCTATAACTGGAAGATCACTCTGAATTTTTTCAGCAACTATGACCCCCAGGGGAACGGTGTTGCTGACTCAACAAATTTTTTTTTACTTGAAGTGATCAAACACCTGCTAGAACAAAATCTCTGAGATTGGCACCAAAAGCTAAGGTTTTCCCTCTGGGCGGATCGCATTCAAATAAAGGTTGCTTTGGGAATTTCCCCATTCCATCTGGTTTATGGCCAGAACCTAGTATTCCCAATCAACTTATAGATCCCAGTTTTGCATTTTATGCAAGAATTTGGAAACCGAGATAACATTGTGGAGGTTCGGCTCCTGAATTTGGCATGGATGGAGGAACAACAAGATGCATCCCTTGAACATTTCACGCATCACCAAATAGTGGTAAAATTATGGTTTGACCGTAGAGCCTAATACAAGGCCTTTCAAATTTTGGACTTAGTCTTGCTGCGGGACAAGGCCCGGGAAAAGAAAGGAAAGCACACCAAGTTCCAACAAATCTGGCTCAGACCATACCTAATCTCAGAGATTTATGGGGAAAATACCTACTGCCTCAACACCATGACTTGACAACCTGTCCTGTTGCCCAACAATGGATAGTTTCTCAAATATTATTTTCAATGAGGTTCATTTGCCTAAAATTGTATTTTATGTAAATTCCCCTGCTTGTAAATATTTCTTTCTTGGTGCCTTGTTTGGGGGTACCTTACCTTGTAAATACTCTTGTTGGCTGTCCTCCGGGACCGCCTCTCTTTTCTTTATTTTTTTATTTTTCTTGTCTTCTTTTTTGGGTTCCGGCATTTTTCTCACCCTCTTGTGAGGACTCGTATGCTTCATATCACATTTGGTCTCCGGGATGTTGTCTTTAAAATGCTGATGAACTTAAGAATATATTGTTAACGTGATGGAATTGATCTGGTCTCCAGAGTTATTTTGCAAGTTTGGTAGTACATTATGAGTAATCTTCATCGGATTTATCTCTGGAAGTCTGGTAATTAGTGAAATAAGAATTAAGGAACAAGTAATCAGACACATCGAGGGTAGATTAGTTGCACTAGTTGGTTGACCCAAGTCTAAAATTTTAAAAGGATTCTTTCCAGGTCTGGAGTTTTTCTCCCCCATTCAGCATATTAAGGTGGGCAGAAGGGTGAAATAAGTACCGCCATTAAATTTAGCTAAGCTTAAGCTTGATGGTGAAATAAGTACCACCCTCCCACCATAAAATGTAGAAAATAACAAGAAAAATAAATGGGATGAAACTCTGATCTCCAGGAGAAACAAGAAAATCTAATGACTTTGTGGTTTGATATACTTAGTTCCTCCTCTCTACTTCTCCCAGAGGTCATCGGCTTGATTTCCTTCCAGAGCAGACACCTCACCACTGATGAATAGATCATGGACTAAATTGTGTATGGCTGGATTTTCTTAAAAATGTTACTCTTTATAGGTAACATGCTTCTGTTAGAATACTTCAGGGATAACTGAGAGGGGGGGGTGAATCAGTTATAAGAAACTTGATCTTTATCTTATACTTATTAATCCAAATTGATACAAATTAAATGCACATTCAGATAACACATTACACAACACATCAATTTGGTTACAAGAAAACCAAATGGTAAAAACCCCTGGTGGGAATTAGTACCCACAAAGAACTATACTGTTTATAGTGATCCTTGTTAAAAGATCTTCCAACCCTATTAGGAGTTGTTCATTACAATGCAGTAGTATAGTGACCTAGTTAAGGGTCAGACCTTGTTAGGGTGGTGGACTCACTATCCAAGGACTCACTATCCAAATGGTGAAGGCTACAACCTTCTGGCTATTTGATACACACTGTATCAACAAGATGAACTGCTGTTGTGACACTTCTTGTCTGATCATTTCCTTTTATGCGCTGATGCTTTAACCTCTTTTAAAGCACTACAAAAATCTTATCTTTATTCTAAAAGCTTCAACTTTAATATCTATATTATCAACATATGATAAATATAGCTCTGTTGCTTAAACACTCTGCTCTGCTTTTCTTATCTCTGGCTTTCGCAACTCTTCTTATCACAAATGACCTTCTATAAGTACATACACCAAGTATGAGATCATGGGACCTGTTAGATGACTCTTCATAACATCCTTGTTGGCTCTACTAAGCGCGCAAGCATAATTACAACCACGCAAGTGCTAACTGAATAGACGCGTCGCTTCACTAAGTCGGCTTCACCAAATTAACCATAACTTTGCAATATTCTTGAAATATGTTTGGCACCTTTAGATTAATATCAAAAACTCATAACTCATCATGAATATACACACGCATATCCTAAAGATAGGTGCAACTCAATAAACATGTTACATATGTCAGCCTTAAACCGTTATTCCTCTAGAACTGTAACCGTTAATAACAAAATTACATATCTTTACTGAAACATCATATCTGGGTCTGTGTGTATGAACATAGCATAATAAACATGTCAAAAACATGTATCTATCCATGCAAGTCTTCATGTCATCATATGCATAATTACATACAGAAGTGCTGCTATGTATTATATGTTGTCATCAATGACAAACATACAATCAATCAACTATTTAGAATCAAATCTCCAACAATCTCCCCCTTTGGCATTGATGGCAACATATGATAAAAACAACTTCTATTCATGGTTTCTTCTTTCTTTTTACAATCTTTTCAATATCCTCATCAAAGATTCATCTACACTACTACAGTTACATAGACTATGTTTTATATGTATACTCCCCCAGAGTATAAGCTCCTTGTATATGTTCCTTGTTTAGCTCTTTGTTTGTGTTCCTTGTTTTTAGTACATACTCCCCCATTGATGTCAATGGCAAAGGGTGCCATAAACCATTATGCATAGGTACTACTCCAGAAGTAGAGTAGTCAACCATTCATCAGTCACACAGGATTGATGTACTTGTTGCTTTCTTTAATCAGACTTAGGAGAGGGAATGACTCCTAACTTCTCCCTTAGATACTCAAAAGTATCCTTGGCTAAAGGCTTCATGAAAATGTCTGTTAATTGATCTTTTGTGCTTACATAGTCCAATGTTACTTCATTGTCTGTAAATTTTTCTCTCAGAAAATGGTACTTGATCTCTATGTGTTTTGTTTTTGCGTGCATCATAGGGTTCTTAGACATGTTAATAGTACTAGTGTTATCACAATGAATAACAATAGGATAGTCAACCTGAATACCAAAGTCTTTAACCATCTGCTTGATCTAAACAATTGTTGTACAATTCAGTGTTGCTGCAACATATTCTGCCTCTGCCGTTGACTGAGAAATACAATTTTGCTTCTTGCTTGTCCAAGATACCAACTTTTCTCCAAGAAATACTTCTCCTCTTGAAGTGCTCTTCCTGTCATCAATACAACCTGCCCAATCTACATCAGTATACACATGAAGTTGTGTATTCTCTAATTTAGGATACCATAAACCATAGTCTATAGTTCCCTTAAGATATCTAAATATCCTCTTGATTGCCATTAGGTGATTATGCTTGGGTTTAGCTGAAAATCTTCCAACAATGCCAACTACATTAGATATGTCAGGTCTTGATTGAGTTAGATAAATAAGCTTTTGAATCATAGATTTGTACAATGTTTTATCAACTGCTGTGGAGTCATCATACTTTGAAAGTTTACTTCCTATGATCATAGGAGTGCATAATGGCTTGCAATCCTCAATCTTGAAAGTTTTCAATATTTCCTTTACATATTTTGACTAATTAATGAATATTCCTTTATCTATCTGTTTTACATTCAGTCCCAAAAATTATTTTATAGGACCAATCATGCTCAATTCAAATTCATTCTACATTTCTTTAGCAAATGTTATACTAAGCTTGTCATTTCCTCCAAAGATAATGTCATCAACAAATATGGCAACTAATAGTAATCCATCAAGTGTTTCTCTTGTGAACAAATTGCAATCTACATCTCCTTTCTTGAATCCAATCTTGGTGAGATAACCATCTAGCCTCTCATACCACGCTCTTGGGGCCTGTTTAAGTCCATAAAATGCTTTCTTCAGTTTGCATACCATGTCTGGTCTATCTGAAAGGTTAAATCCTTCATGATGTTCTATGTAGACTTCTTCTTTTAAGTCACTATTTAGAAAGGCTGTTTTGACATCCATTTGATAAACTTTAAAGTCTTTTAATGTTGCATATGCCAAAAATAATTTTATGGCTTCCAGTATACTCATAGGGGAAAATGTATCAGTGTAATCTATTCCTTCTCTCTGCGCATAACCTTTACATACTAATATTTCTTTGTTTCTTATTATTGTACCTTCTTCATTCATTTTGTTTCTGAAAATCCATTTTGTTCCAATCACATTTTTATCACTTGGTCTAGGAACCAATTCCCATGTGTCATTCTTGATTATCTGATCTAGTTCTTCTTTCACTGCATTTTTCCAATCAGAATCATTACAGGCATCTTCAACACTTAAAGGTTCAATCTGTGAAAGTAAACATACCTCTTCATCCACTGTTAGATTCTTTGCTTTTGATCTGGTCAAAACACTGTTTCTCTGATCTCCAATGATATCATTTTTAGAGTGGTATCTGGATGTAAAGTTAGGAACCTTAGGTGTGACATCTTCCTCTGTAATTTGTGGTTCTTCATTGCATGAATCAGGATCATTGCATGAGACATCAATGCAATCAAACATTTCTTCAATCATAGTATCTTTACTGTTAGGTCTGGGCTCTTCTTCAATCAAAGGTGCATATTCATAGTACCTCTCTTGAATCATAAACTTATCATCATTATTAACATGTGTGCTTTCAATTATCTTCTTTAATCTCAAATTGAAACATCTGTAAGCTTTGATTTTTGTAGAGTAACCAAGAAAAATACCTTTATCACTTCTAGCATCAAACTTGCCAATACTGTCATCTCTCTTGATATAGCACTTGCTACCAAATATTCTGAAGTATTTTACTATAGGTACATTACCAAACCAAAGTTCATAGGGTGTCTTTTCCATGCCTGGTCTCAATTGTGTTCTGTTGATAGTATACACTGTTGTGTTCACTGCATCTCTCCAATAGGTGTGTGCCACTTTTCCTTCAATCATCATGGTGCACGCTATATCAAGTATAATCATGTTTCTCCTTTCTTCAATTCCATATTGCTGAGGTGTTCTAGGGGCACTCAACTACTTTTTTATTCCATGTTCTTCACAGGTGTCATAAGACTAGTCAGAGGTGAATTTTCCTCCTCTATCTAATCTTAAGCATTTTAGTTTTAGTCTTGATTCATTCTCAACCTTAGCTTTAAATATTTTGAACTTATCAACAGATTCTGACTTTTCTTTTAATAAAAAAACCCATGTCATCCTAGAAAAATCATCAACAAACAAAATAAAGTACCTTTCACCATAGTATGATCTTGTTTGAGAAGGACCACATAAATATGTATGCACTAAGTCCAACTTGTTTTTAGCTGAGGTCTGCTTGCTTCTGAAGGAACTCCTTACATGTTTACCCATAACACATTCCCTACATATTGTGTCAACTGGTCTTGCAATGCTTGGTATGTCTCTAACTACCTTGACATTACTGATCTTTACTATATTGTCAAAATTGATATGACATCGTCTCTTGTGCCATAACCAACTGTCATCTACTTTTGCAACAAAACAACTTACATCTGAATTGAGCTAAAAAACATTAAGTTTTTATTTAGAGCCTGATGCAATCATGTCTCCATCCTTGTTGCTAATAATGCACTTGTTGTCTTTGAACTCCAGATGATAACCTTTATCAAGTAGTTGTCCAACACTTAGTAGATTATGGTGCAAACCATCAACATATAGAACATCATCAGTCTAGTTCTTTCCATCCAAGGTGATGGATCCTCTGCCTATGATAGGTTTAGGAGTGTTATCTCCAAATCTAACCATACCACCTTTGTATTGTTCTAGATGAACAAATCTATCTTTGTCACATGTCATGTGGTTTGAGCATCCACTGTCAATGATCCAATCAATTCTAACATCTGCTTTGGAAATTAAGGCTAATTCATGATCTTCTTTATCTGCAATGTCCATATCTTTGAGCAACCTTTCCATGTATTTAAGGGAAATGAATCCAATTTCATCTTCTCCTAAATCTTTATCAGTTACACCTTCTTTAGCATCATAACATTCCTTCCTATATTTAGGTTTGTAATCAGATCTAAACTTATTGACTCTTGTGGGACACTTAGATGCAAAGTGACCAATCTTATTACATGAAAACACTTGAGTGGAAGTTGTCCTTCATACTTTCCTTTTCTTTTCTTTTCTCTTTTAGAAATCATGGCAATTATCTCTTCTAGCTCTTCATCAGTTCCTTCATTCTCATTATGACTAGAGATGTGGGAGGATTTCTTACCGTGGATTGAAGCTTTGAAGGTTGTTTCATTCTTACGTTCAGTCTTCAATCTTGATATCTCAAATGCAGATATTTTGCTGATTAGAGTCTCTCTCTTGAAGTTTTATGAGAATTGCATAGTTTCCTCTAGAATGTTGATCTTGTTTTCATAGTCTGATGTCAAGGTAGTTAACAACTTGTCCATTATGTCTTCTTTTGAAATTTCTCCTCCATTGTTTCTAATTCCAGATACTGCTTCATTTATCCTATGATTATAAGATCTAATGTTTTCTTCAGGCAACATCTCAAGGCCGTTGTATTTCTTCTTCCATGTATTTCTGTGTGCATTCTTTTCTTGAACATCTTCTTCAAACATGTCTTCTAAATATTTCCATATGGTATATGCTTTGTCAATATTTTTTATTTCAGAAAATTCACTGTCAGATAAGGCACTGATTAGGGCTTCTTTGGAAATTGCATTATTGGTAAATGTTTCCTTTTGTCTATTAGTAGCATCCTCCTTTGCAAGGTCTTTCAGAGATGGAATTACAACCTCTTGTGTAGCAATCTCAAAGATCTCAAAGCCAACACATTGTAGA
>MU228281.1:437076-503130 GCA_018584345.1 Thuja plicata | reverse complement strand
ATTGTAGATGTGTTATCATTTTGTTCTTCCAATCCAGATAGTTCTCTCCATCAAACTTAGGGCTCTCTTTTCTGAAGTATGCCATCTGATCTACCTTAAGCTGTTAGGCTTTCTCTCCAAGGCACTTATCTCTGATACCAATTGTTAGAATACTTCAGGGATAACTGAGAGGGGGGGTGAATAAGTTATCAGCAACTTGATCTTTATCTTATACTTATTAATCTAGATTGATAAAAATTAAATGCACATTCAGATAACACATTAGACAACACATCAATTTGGTTACAGAGAAACCAAATGGTAAAAACTCCGATGGGAATTAGTACCCACAAAGAACTATACTGTATATAGTGATCCATGTTAAAAGATCTTCCAACCCTGTTAGGAGTTTTTCATTACAATGCAGCACTATAGTGACCTGGTTAAGGGTCAGACCCTATTAGGAGTCTTTTACAATAACCCTATTAGGGGTGGTGGACTCACTGTCCAAGGACTCACTATCCAAATGGTGAAGGTTACAACCTTCTGGTTATTTGATACACACTATAGCAACAAGATGAACTATTGTTGTGACACTACTTGTCTGATCAGTTCCTTTTATGTGTCGATGCTTTAACCTCTTGTAAAGCACTACAAAAATCTTATCTGTATTCTAAAAGCTTCAACTTCAATATCTATATTATCAACATATGATAAATATAGCTCTGCTGCTTAAACACTCTACTCTGCTTTTCTTATCTCTAGCTTTCACAACTCTTCTTATCAAAAATGACCTTTTATAAGTACATACACCAAGTATGAGATCATGGGACCTATTAGATGACTCTTCATAACATCCTTTTTGGCTCTACTAAGCGTGCAAGCATAATTACAACTGCGCAAGTACTAACTAAATAGACATGTCACTTCACTAAGTCGACTTCACCAAATTAACCATAACTTTGCAATCTTCTTGAAATACATTTGGTGCCTTTAGATTAATATCAAAGAATCATAACTCATCATGAATATACACATGCATATCCTGAAGATAGGCACAACTCAATAAACATGTTACATATGTCAACCTTAAACCGTTATTCCTCCAGAACTATAACTGTTAATAACAAAATTACATATGTTGTCATCAATGAAAAACATACAATCAATGAAAAACATATAATCAATCAATGAAAAACATACAATCAATGAAAAACATACAATCAATCAACTATTCAGAATCAATGAAAAACATACAATCAATCAACTATTCAGAATCAAATCTTCAACAGCTTCGAGTAATAATTTGTTCCAATTTTGCTAACCACAGATTCTATAGATCTCGAATGCGCTAAGGCATTCATCCCAGATAGTCTCCATTTGTTATGCCCTACATCTCCGTCCCTACATTTTGTGTGCAAAATGTTGGGTCCCCCCTTTTTTTTTTCTGCTTTTGGCTCTTGCCTTTCTTTTTCCTTTGTTTCTTTTTTTTCCTCCCCTGGGTTTTCTTTCCCACGGTGCTGGCTTTGCTTCTCTTTTTTTTTTTCCCTTGTGTCTCTGGGACCCAGTCCCAAATTTGGTTATTCTTTGTCTAGGAGCTAGATTCCAGACTACGGGATTCTTTGCCACAATGTCTTGTTTTCGTAAGAGGGTATGGTCGCTCAGAATCCCCAGGCCTGGAGTTTGGAGGTCTACCTATTCTAGAGTTTGCGGAAGGAAAGGTTACATGTTTTTCACCTCAGGTATAAATAGGAATCACCTACCATTTTCAAAATTACCGCGATTAAAACACTTGGGCGATTTCAGAGCGATTTGAGTGAAAATAAAGTGCGAGCTATTCTGAGTTTTCCTGAATGAGTGCAAGTTGTTTTCGGTGCTAGTTGGTGATCATTTGAAGGTGGAAATTTCTACAGAGCATCCAAGGTGCCTTTTTGTCTTTGCCTCGCTTCTTTCCCAAGTTGGTATTCCTGGTTCCTCTTTTTCTTTTCTGATTTTTCTTTGTTTTTGTTTCGCTTGCATTTTTGTTTTGGGTGTCTCCATTTTTCTTCGCGTCTTGTTTGTCTAGTTTGCCACCCGTTGGTGGGTCGGCTCTGCCAGAGGGTTGTCCACCCTCTGTGTAGGTGTAGTATATTCTATAGGTATTGTATATGCTTGTACATGTTTGACATTGTTTTGTTAGGGTAGCTGCTCTGTGTTTTGTATATATGTATATTTAGTGTGTATTAGTATATATCCTTCCACTTTTCATGTGTATACCTTTTAGCTTTGCTATAAATATGATGTATATGTTGTGTATATATGCCCTATCTTTCATTGAGCTTTTCATGCTCTGTCTTCTTCTCATCCGCATTTACGAGCTCGTTCAGGGATGAATACCACCTGGTTGAAACTTAGCTCTCGGCTGGTTTCAACCAGGTGGTTTTCTCTCTCCTCCATAGACCAGCCTTAAATGACCCATTTATGCCCCACGTATGCATTCAAAAATATCCAAGTGGCATCCAATTTTCATGCGTTCAGACAGTTGGCACCGCCATCACTATAACTCCCCATTTATTGCATAACCATGTGACACTGACGTAGGCCTGACAGCTCTCTTCTCACGCACATCTTCCAACGGTTAGTTTTCCAGAACCTGGGTTTTTTTCCCTCACCCAACCCACATCTTGTTTTCATCAGGTATGCTAAGACCCCCAGGCTCGGATATTGGTTAATTCTCAAAGTTTGCATTATATATATACTTCTCAGGATTTTGGACCTAAACTAACTTTTCAGGGAAATGACGTGCCTCGGTGGTAAGATCTCCAGATCTGAGAATAATACTTATTCATGAATTCTGATGGTCACCTTGCCTTCTAGGTTTCTGGAACAAGATACCTTAAAAATGTCTGAGGCTTCCACATCTTCACCACCCGGAAGTCCAGAACTTCTCTCCACGACGGTCACAAAGGCAGCCATCAGATCTAAAATGGAAAGGGCCTTGAAAAAATTGCCCCTCAGGATGAAGTACATGAGGGAAAATGCCATCGTGGGATCAAATATTGATTCCAAAGTTCAATTAATTACTGATACCAGTGTCAAAATGTGGGCCGAGATGTAGGCCTTGGTCAAGATAATGTACATTCAGCGACAGTCTAGGGATCCGCTGGCGATCAACATCGGGGGTTCCAAGATTCTAAAGGCTGCCTATTTCCCATGCTCAGTGTAGGCCCCAGAGCTCATTCTTACACTTGCAGCACATTACAACTCTTCCATCTGGGCTGTCATGCTTGTAGCCTCAGAACTGACCGGATATCCCACTCCCATGGTGTCTCTTGACACCGCAACTTTTTGGGTGATTTTGGGGATTCCTTAGTTTTACAACCCAACTATTGGTACCAAATCATATGCCTTAGTGCAATTTTAGTAGCTAGAGGTTGTAGCCTGGCAATACATGAATAATCATTGGCTCAAGACTCCGAAGAAGGACCCCAAGAAAATGAAGCTAGAGATCCCTCGGTCTGAGTTTAAAGAAAGCATCTAGATGGGGATGATAGCACTATGTCGGGTCTTTGGGAAACCACATGCCCAGGAATTCATAGGGTGGATGTACTACTTCTTGCTCGGCATCTCCACCGGTGGGGAATACTTTGACTAGGCTGCCATTATCTCCAATCATGTAGATTCCTAGTTCCTTTAGGTGACCCAAAAGCACAAGTTTTATATGACTTCTTATGTTCTCTAGGCCCTAGCGCAACAATGACCCACTACCAATGGGTTACTCACATCAGGTGTACTCAAGATCAGCCCGGGTCAAAAGTCTCCCTGGGATTACTTCCCATGAATCCAATGGGAGGCTAGTTTCCCCAGTTTCTGTCGGGTGAACGATGCCTTCATCTACTACAACCTGATCATGCCTACCTGGGATACAGGATACCACCTCTCCATGGAGGCGATGGATCTGGTCAGAAGTTATGGCCATTATTACATACAATTCAAACATCATATATACATAAGGGTAACCGACTTCTCTAGGAAACCTTACTTGTTGCCCAAACATTGTGGGAACAAGATAATTCTCTTGGAGTATTGTAGACAAATGATGGAGTTGCACGTATTATACACTTTAAAGAAGGTGACAAATATTCCATTCCCAATCTCTTGTGGGAATTATTTGTGCAGTCTAGAGGTAGCCAAGGAGGCAGACAATGAACTCAAGAGCTTGAACCTAGCATAATTTTATCTAGCGCAAAAGAACTTTGATTTGCATGGAAAAATTGTGCTAGCACTTCCCCGGGTATCGAAGCCCCACCAATATCACATGGAGGACTTCTGGGAATATTTCTAGGATGACGTTGAACTTTGGAGCTGGCATTATGTCTGGATGACCATGGGGATGATGAAAGGTTGAAGGTCCAGAAATTTCTAGATGACTTCTCAAACACCGGACCCACAATAGACCCCTAGTACAAGGCAAAGGGGATTGATAAGTTGACCCTCCCACTGGTAGACTGGAATGCCCAGGAGGGGCTCACCATTAAGGAATTTACCTACAACGTGGTCGAGTGTAGCCATGTATACTTTAAGAGAGTATGCCCTGAGAGTACCCGCAGGGATACCTAGCCAGTACCAAAGCTGAACCCTGGGGCCGGAACCTCTGCACAAGGAGATGATAGGGGAAAAAGAATAGTGGAAAATCCAACTCTACAGGAGACCCCTATAAAAGAAAAACTAAAATTGTAAGGAAACTTAGGTGTGGAAATAGCTTCCTACACTAATCCCTATAGGAAAGTATTGTGCAGATTCTTTTAAATCGTTACAATTTTAGATTCGTTAACTACTTTAACAATGATATTACAGCCACATACCATGCATATAGAAAATAGAGAATGACACAATGATTTACCCTGGGGAAAACCTTTCGGTAAAAAACCCCAGCACTCCAAAACCTGCACAATGTATTATCTTTAACACAATCGTTACAACACGCTTGCAATGCAAGTTCTTTCAGGAGACAATCGACACTCTAAGACAAATCCAGTAGCACTAGATCATACCAACAATACACTCTTTTCATATCCTTTCCTGTAACCCTAAAAAAAACTTATATCATGCGCTTTCCTTTTTAGGGAAACTTCCAAGGATAGTCGTATTAGGGTTTTACCATTCTCTGAACCCCACAATTATGGAAGAGTGTAAAGTACTCAACTTTATCAGTTGTCACATGTCTTTCATGTCTTCACCTATCATTAAAATCTCCTAGAAATAGCTCTTACATGTCATAGGAATCCTTCATAACCATTTTAGCCATGATCTCCTTACACACAATTCAAGATGCCAACACATCAAGTGGAGTGACACATCAACATGCCAACTAGACATGTACACTCACACTTAATTACATTATTTGCAAGAAAATACATTTTACAAAACAAATAATAGGAATAGGAATTATCCAAGGTTGAGACACCTTATTCCTAACAGAAACAATCTATAGCAGCCTCCCAACAGATGAGGGAGCAATTAATTACATGGTTGGCTACTCTAGTGCTCATGACCGGACCTATCCATCCTCCCTCTTCCCCATCATTATTAGCCTTAATGGTCAAGGCAATAGGAGTAGATCTAGAAGAAGAGAAGACAGCCCTAAGGGATGTCGATCCTCCTTTGGTCACAAGGCAGAAGAAAAGGCTCAATCCAAAGCCAAAGGCGAAACCGGAGCTAGGGATGCCCCATATCCCACAAGTAGAAATCATTTCTTCCTACTCCCCAGAGCTAAAAAAGGAACCAGAGCCCACTCATGTCCCAAAAAATCCTACCCGTCAGGATGAATTTGACGATGTTTTTAGAACTGACGAGTTTGGGAACTTGCAGGGAGACATTGAATAACCAAAGGCTCAAATCCCAGAGTAGGAGGAAGCTCTAGAATAGGAACCTATACAGGAGCAAGAGGAATAGGTAGACGAAGAAAAAGGGGAAGAGCAAGAGATAGCCATCAAAGTCCTAGAGATATAGGATACGAGAGTTTCAGGGCAATAAAAACAAAGTGAACAAATGGCATCGGCTGGGGAAACTAGACCCTTGGGAGCAACCGTGACCCCAACCGTCATGTTCCAGATGCCACTCCTGAAGGTAACATTTGGGGAGGTAATCACTGTAGCCCAAATGTTAAACCTTGGCCCATTGCCTCCCCCACTACCAAAGGATGTACCAATGGAGGAAGACACCCAAACAACAGAGGTTAAGGAAGAGAAACTACAAGAAGAAGAAGAAAACCCTAGGGGAACCAATGAGGACCTGAATATTACTAAAGATACAGAAGAAGGGGAAAAAGATACATATACCATCGAAGAAAATATTGCTAGTGAAATAGAAGATATGGGGAAAGAGCCAGAGAAGACTCATACTACTGAGGGAGCATAACAAGATATTGGGGAGAATTTACAGGAACAAGTTTTGGCTATAAAACCACTCTGCCCACCACAGTGGTTGGTAGAATCTCGAAAGAGAAAGGCCCCCCCATCAACACCGAGAGCCCATATTTCTTTAGCAGAAATAATGGCTCAGGCTCAGAACCTACCAAAGGCTAAGAAAGCCCAGACGGTTCACACTCTTTGAACTGAGCCAGGTGGAGAAACAGTCGCAGTAATAACGACACCTTCCCCAGACACAAACGAAGCAAAAACTGAGGCCGAAGATTACAATATCACAAAGGTGTCACTATAGAAGAGAGGAAGATAGGGTGAAGTAGACCTGTTAAAAGAAGCAGCCAGGGCAGTGGAGGCTTGCTACGAAAAGGAAGCTCAAAAGTTAAAGGTAGAAAAGGAGAAAAATGTAAACCTCATGGGGTTGCTTACTAAGCTGGCCTAACCTATTAATGTTATTCCTTTGAAGGCCTCTACATCTGATGTACCACTCCCCCAGAGTGATATAGACTCATTACGAGCTATGAAGAAGAAGGCCCAAGCAGTCGATGAATGGGTTACCTTGTAGTTGGGAAACATCTGGCATTTCCTGGTGTCCAACCTCCCAGATCTATATGCAGTCCACCATGTCTTACACCAGGCCAAAACCACCATCAGTATATGGGAGGCGAACATCAAGAATTATGAGGCATGGAAGGCGGAGTTAAAAGAAGTCATCGGCCTAGGAGAGGAGATTGTTTTCGAGTCTAGAATCTTAGGAGAGGAGTCATTTGATTTTGTGAGGACCCAACACTCCAGACTTGACCTCACATTGGGGTAATCAAGCAATTGGTGGGGACTCTACATGATAAGATCAATGCATTTCAGTATTCTTTCAATTTATACATGTCTTTTGTTTCGAAGGTCTTCAGAGCTGATCCATTTAGCACTGACACATGCACGTCAGAGGAATATGTTTTCGGGAAATTCAATGAGTTAATGGAGTCCAGGTATCAATCCATGGAGGGAATAGAAGGAGCTAAAAAGACACGAATAACTTGCATGGTGCTCAGTGGTCATGATGCAGCAAAGATAGCCGATGAATTTAAGGGAAATGTTCCAGAATTGGGGGAACAGATTGAGGTGGCCAAGTACTAACGGGCTGGCCTTAAAGACATCAATGAGGATGGAATTTCCCATCTCCTCCAAACCTTCAATGACAATAAGAAACAATAAAGATTCTCCAGGGGTTGGAGAAAACCTAAGTGTTTTTTTATTCTTTATTCTTTTGGAATGTAAGTTCCTGGATCCCGGAGTCCTGGATCCTACATTTTGCATTCTTTAAGTGACCCATGTCCCAGTTCCCAAGGACGACCAGTCACTTTCAAGGAAGTTGATTAAGCATGTTAGAAGGTGGGTAGCCGTAATAAGATACATCAACTCAATGGGGGGTCTTCTGATAGATGGTCTTCCCAAGGTTCCACTTCAATGTTACACCTGGCGCATCAGAGACAGGGCGTCGTTCTCCCATATATGAGGCATGTAGCCTCGATCCCCGAAGATCAGATTTCTTGCTTCTGTTTTTTGGCTCTCTTCTCAAGGCCGATTCTTCCACTTCATTCTTCTTGTCTTATTCTTCTGACATGTCAAACCTTCTTCGTCTCGAGGTCTTTTGTAGCATGGTGCAGGTAGTACCGACCACCAGATAATATATTTTTTTGTAAATTGTAAAATAAGTTAGGGTTAAGGTTAGATAGAAGAATGTGTATAAATAGTAAGTCTGGCCTCATTCCAAGGGTTGATGAAATTGATGATTTTGCAGTCCACAATTAATAGCAATCTGGTTTTCTCAGTTCTTAGTTGCAGAGCTCAATGCTCCTTATTCTTTAAGCTTTAAGTAGTTAGATGCTCCCTTGGAGCCACCATTGTACTACGCACCAGTGCTTGCTGGAAGAAATGTTAATGAAGAAGGGAGAGTTCTTGCAATTATGTTGTTGGCATTATGTCTTTTGGGTTGACGATATTTTATGCTTTGTGTTCTTTATGTCCTTTTCTCTAACACTTAAAGTAGATTAACAACCTCCTTTACTTTGCTACTAATGAAATATGAACTGATGGTTGTATGTTTCTTCGGTATTTGGTATAGTGTGTTAAAGTATTGTTGATGTTTTGAATGTTCAGCATAACTATAGGTAGATGAAATATTTATAACCCTGCAGGATCCTTTTCAATTTATTTTCTAAGTGTAAACATGCTTGGAGAAACCTCACCTACTTGAATCCCAAGAGAGAATGAGTTGAAGATAACCAGCTATCCCCCTCGAAAATAGTCACATCTCCCAACTGAGCCCCGCACCATCGAGACCTGACTCTCACGTACTTGGAGGCCTAGGGAATCTCATTTCCCTGGACAACCTTTACAGGTGAAGTTAGCTGGTACCCCGATACCCGGTGACAACTTACATCTAATGGCGGACCCGGTCATAAGAGTCTCATCAATAGATATTTCTAGTCCTTTATCCTTAGATATCATCCATGTTGTTATCCCTTAATACATAAAAATTCCTCCTTTAGAGACTTGCAATGGTAAAGCTGATCCTTTGAATCATATTAAAACCTTTCAAACATTGTGTAGTGATTTCTCTCATGATTATAGGTTCATGGATAAACTATTTACTAGAATATTTTTAGATAAATCCATGCAATGGTTTTGTTCTTTGCCTCCTTAGTCCATTTATTCCTTTCAAAAGATTTCTAATTCTTTCATTCAACAATTTCAAAACAATATTGGTCATAAGATTTCGTTGAATGGTTTGATGCATTGTAAACAAGATATTAAAAAAAGTGTCTATTTTCATTGTAGATTTAAGTATTTGCATGGTTAGATTTCTTTTCATGTCCTAAATATTGATTTTCAATGTATTTTCATTGCTAATTTACAAAATGCATTACAGATAAGATATTTCTTTCTAAATTCTATTTTTTTACTCCATTGTATGTTGTGATTCATAATTATCAGCTTCAAGTGAGAAAATTTGAGAGCACCAGTCCAATGGCTCTGGTTGATAAGAGATGTTGCTTAGTGAGTAACATTAACAATTCATCAAAAAATGTTGATTAGTGAGTGACATTAACTTCTAAAGTCATGGTAATGGAGTCAAGGTTCACTTTTAAAACACAACATCATCAAAAGGGGATTTTTGGGCTAGTGGAGGAGCACAGGGTGCAATTATTGATTAAATGTCCATCTAAGGAGGTAATTGAGGCCTTTTAGAAGACTTTGGGGATGCTTCTTAATGAAGAAAATCGTAGATGGAAACTCCAGGTGGATATTGCAGCCATGATCATGGCATGTAGTTTGGAGTTGGACGAACATGAGTGTGTTATTGAGTGAGTGATGATTTAGCCCTTTTTGATGCTGACTTAATTGTGAATGTAGACTCTTTGTTGGAGTGGAATCACCCAGGATGGGCTTTTGATTTTAGTGAATGCTTTGAAAATGAGGATGAAGGTATAGCTTTGGGCATCATCCCTTTCTTACGATGACCAAAAATGGTTAATAGAGAAACCTATATGAAAGATATAAATGAAGGATGTGAAAAATTGAAGGTGGGAATTGTGAATAACTATGAAAAATGAAGGTTCTCAGTGGTGCCTTCCACATTTCCTAAGAGAAGGAGGTCTGCCAACAACAATAAAAGGAAGGTGATGATAAAATAAGGAGTTTAACGGGGAAAGCCACACTAGCTTTGGGAATGTTTTTGATGGGGTTTAGTCGAATGCACATTGTGATCCATGACAAATCAAAGGCTAAAAGAAATTTTTTGAATGCCAAATTTTTTTTGTGTAATACCAATTTTATGCATCAAAGCCCGAACAAAGGAGGAAAGTTGATATGGGGAAGCAACTTACCATTTTTTAACCTAGATGTCAAAATTGCAAATGTGTGCTCGGGTGGAGTTTTTTGAAGAGTTTCTGGCACTGATGAAGAAATGAAGCAGCAGATGGTTAAAGATGTAACCTAGTTAGTTAATGCTGGTTTTTTTATGTTTATTTCTATGTTCGCATATGTCAACATATTTGTAAACATTTTAAGTTGGTTAGGAAGGGGTGTTTTAAGTGGGCATTTTTTTGATTGTAATGGGTTAGAAACTTGAAGCTGATTAGAGCTTATATACTTGTATTTCTCTTAATATTAATAAATTAAATATTATTTAAATCGATTAGATTTCCACAATCCATTGAATTTGAGCTTTGACTTCTGGGTTTTTGATTGTGTCTATTTTTAAGCATCAACATTTCGGATCACACTCTGTGATCCATCATCAGGATGTAAGAATTTGATGATGGATCACAGAGTGTGATCTGAAACGTTGATGCTTAAAAATACACACAATCAAAAACCTAGAAATCAAAGCTCAAATTAAATATTATTACCGACCAAAAAAAAACTTTCAAAGTAGTGGCTCCTTTGTTATTAGTTTTTAGACCTTTTAATTTTACACCACTTTTTTGAATCTTTGGATAATGTGTGTTTAAGTTGACTAATGATATTGTTTTACAAATTCCTCACATTAAAGTATTTGACACATCCAAACCTTTCCCTAAATTCTTTGATCACAAAGATTTCTATCAATACTAAATGAATATAAATCAACTATCACCAAATAAATCAACTAGATATTTTATGCATATAGCTTTGGATGTCTTTGACATCAAGGAAAACAAAATAGCTGAGGGCAACACCAACTTCCAGTGAAAGCCTAGTTTCTTCTTTCATAAAGTTTTTTGTATTTTGGCAGAGATTCATCATCAAGACTCACAAGTCTCATGGAATCCATACCTTTTCACCTTTTATGTCTTCATCTCCCAATTTTCCTTAGAATTTTGAAATTAACCAATTTACCGAGATAAAAATGATAACAAAAAATTCACTACAATATGGAATTAAATAGATTTAGGGTTTTTCCACCAAAATTGTTGGATCAGCCGAAAAGATGTTTAAAATATTTTATCTTCAATACAGTATTTTCTCCTTGTACCATAACTTTTCATAATACAACAGTTTGTGCCACTAATTTATCTGATAGATTTGTTTCATTATCCTGTAATACATATTGTCATGTGACATCAGCATCACTTTATTTGGCAAGGGAGACATCTTTATTTTTAGCTCCCCCCGAGGCAAACACTTTAAATTAATTTATAGATATGATTATTGCAGTAGAGATAGGTGTAACCACTTAATTTGATGTGTGTATTTCTTTCTTTTTCCATATCTTATTCATTTCTTTTCTAACTTATTCTATGTAGATCATTTTTAAATGCTCTCTTTCACTTGCTGATGCACCATGATTTTGAGTTCTCTTTCAAAAATGTTTGGTAATGTATCCACTCTAATTGCAATTAAAACATATAATGTTCCTGTCACCTAAATTTTTCTCAGCCACCCTAGATCTACATTGATCATCTTTATTTCCAAATGTATTGCATAGTTAATTTCTCCTTCTGTTCATTTGACTTCTACAACTACTAGCCTTATGATCAAAATTATTGCAAGTAAAGCATTGAGTGTTCTATTTTATCTTACTTGTACATTCTATAGCCTTGTGTCCAAACTCGTTATAGAAGAAAACATAACTATTTAAGGATGGGTACTTGTGAGCATTTGGTTTTCTAACCAGAGGTTCTCTTGTTGGGTTCTTCTAATGTTAAATCATATTTTCTTGTGTTGTCTCTATATTTCTATATTCTTATTTAGTTCCTTTTTTTTTCTTATCCTTCTGTGATTTGAAATAAACATTAACCAGTCTCAAAACCTAATCCTCCTTTATCTTGCATGGTTCTTTAAGCTTTTATTAGTGTTTTACATAGAAGTCATTTTGTTCAACCTTCCAAGATCTCCCTCAAGAGGTTAAAATCAAATAAGAGACCACAACTCTAATGCTAGTTGTTGAACAAATATAATACTAAGAAGAGGGGGAGGGGGAGGGGGGGTGAATCAACATTCTATCCAAATTTTATTTTTAATTAGCTTATTACAATATTCATAAATCATACTATTCATAAAATAAATGTACACAATAAAATACTGGATTTGTTTCACAGAAAACCTGTTACAGAGCTCAATATTGTATAACAAATTATATATAATATTACAATGCTGACTACATGACACACTATCAAAGGGATCATTTCCCATAGAAAGAGAGAGGCTCACTACACAAGATGATACAAAAATCAAATATTATATATGCATTGATGACATGTAACTGATTGAATATTTGATAATGTTAAGTTGAAGATGATGCAAGACATTAAACTAGTTAATGGTTTGTATTGTCATTGATGTCAACTTTATATCATCTATACAGTCATGTACATAATGCCAAAGACTTGAGAGAATCAATGGAATAGAGGTTATGCTTTCAGCAATGCATAAAATTCAAGTATTCACTAAGTGACAGACAACACCGACGGAGTGCACACCCTCGGTAAAGATAGAGATAAAGTCATAGTGATGCTCAACGAGAAAGAAGATAGTGTTTCCTGAAAAGAAAGATCCAATAATGCCCAATGGATGGAGCTCTCGAAGGTAACTAAAGTTACACCAAAAAAACTGGCAGTTGTCACCATCGACAAACTGCAAAATTGACCGACAGAACAGAGAGATCAAAAACTGACAAAATATCTAGCTAGCAGATCTTAAGGATAGAATTAACTTATTTTTTTATTTTTTTTATTCGACCACAGTTAAGCAATTGATTTATACAGTTGGCAAGAAGATAACTACCAGATAAATCTGGAGTTAAAGCCGTAAATCAAATTGGCTGGATTGTTTTTCACGCAAAGAATCAAGAATCAAGAATCAAGAATTAAGGAATATCATGTCTATATAAGAGACAAGCATAATTCATTTCCATAAGAAATCAGATACAAGGGGGATTGAATAGAAAGAAGATGCTGAAGAGAAATTGGTGAAGGATAAACTTCATACAGTCCTGGTCAATCAAGCTAAGGGAGAGCTAAAGAATTTTGTAGATACTGACGAATAGTGAAGCACAACATCATAGAGAAAAACATGTGGAGCACACAAAGGAAATGATGTGATACATTATTTAGAGAGGTATTATATGTAAATAGATCTGAAAATTTGCAATTCAAAGTTGCATTAGAAATAGGTCATTGTGTTTCAGTTTAACCATTGAAGCATTAAGTCTCTTAACAGAGCAGGACTTAACCGTCTTCTATAATTCAGGTATATCCTAACAGATTATCAAAAAGGTTGATTCATGATAGTAGCATTGGTCTTACCTAAATCCTATTGATAGTCTAAGAAGGAGGATGATTCAAGGATGGTAGTAAGATTAGCATAAAGCCTATTGACAGTCTAAAGGCTGATTCAAGGAAGGTAGTGTAGATGCCAGATACTAAGTGACAACCTATGTATAAAAATCCTCTAACAAGGTCACACTTAACCGTGTGTTTGTAACCTTTAATAGGGTTGGCTCCTAATAGGGCTCACTTCAGAAGAGTGAAAAGTTGGGGTACCGCTCCCAGTGGGTTTCCCTTAACAGGGTTTCCATGTTAAAATCCATGTGTTATGTGTGTATGGTTGATTAATTTATTGTTTTAAATTTCACATATGCATTTCTGGATTGATTCGTATACTCTACATATTTATTGAGCATTGGTAAATATGTTTTAATGCTTATCGGTAATCAAGGAGAATAAGGACAGACAAGGTAAACCGATAGAGAATTAATTATTTAAAAGTATTTCAAGGCATGCATCTTGTAGGGACTTAATAATCTGAGGTGTATTGATTGGTGGATTAAAGTTTAAAGGATAAATTTTTGAGGCCACTCATTCACCCCCCCCTCTCAGATAATACTAACAATTCATATTAGAGCTTGTATGCTTAGAAGGAAGGTTTCAAGACCTAAGTATAGATCACAAGATGAATAGACGAGATGTGCCCAAGTTGAACAAAGACAACTTTGCTTCATTGAAAAGAAGGATAAGACTCCACTTATCACGTATTGGCAATGATATTAATCAATATTTAGATACTGAATATGTGTTTCCTATAAGACCATTGACGGTAGATCAATTGAGAGTGAAGCATGAACATAACTGCATGGTTATAGAGCTTTCTTCCTCACTCTCTGATGCTGAATTTGAAGATGTCAAAGATTGTGAAAATGCAAGGAAATTTGGGACAAAAAAAAACTTGTACATGGAGGTGATACAAATGTTCTGAGAGCCAAGACATAAAGCCTTAGAGGAAATTTTGATGATCTCAGAATGAAAGAAGGTGAGAACATCACACGGTACAACATAAGAATAAAAGAAGTAGTGAATTCTATACGAGGCGTTGGAGGTACACTTGAAGAGGAGACAGTGGTAAGTAAAATCTTAAGAACCTTATTGCCTATATATGCTATTAGAGTGTCTGCTATTCAAGAAATGAGAGCAGTAGCAAACAATACAGTCACTCTTGATAACCTAATTGGTAGACTGATTTCATTTGAGATGAATAACTTTGATAATAGTGTCTTACCAAGTTTAGAGTATGAATTTAAGTCTTCTATGAGAATAAGGAAATCTTGTCAAAGACACTCATCTAGAAGAGACAGTGAAAGCGAAAGTGAAGAAGAAGATTTAGATGAAATAGAATCACTCATGGCAAGAAGAATGCAAAGAGGCAAAGGAAAATAAGAAGGAAAGTTACCACTTGTATGTTTTAATTGTAAAGAGATTGGACACTTTGCTGCAAGATGTCCTACCAAAAGAAAAGATGACAGAAGTGATAACAGATCTTTTGAGAAGAAATCTGAGAAAGGTGATAACAAAGATTACAGAGGTTGTTGACAATAAAAAAGAAATGATACCTGAGATTACAAGGATAAAGGCAAGAAAGCTAGCTATCTAGCTACTTGCAAAGATGAAGATACTGACATCAAACTAGATGATGGAATTGAGAGAGTATATGTAGCTGTGAAGGGTGATTCAGATAAACATGAATGGTATGAAGAAACTACACTCATATCTAAGATTAGTAAGAATGATATCTAGATTATAGATAGTGGCTGCACTCACCATATGACCGGTGACAAAGAAAATTTTAATACTTTTGAATACTATAAAGGTGGTACAGTAAGAATGGGAAATGATACATCTTATCAAATTGAAGGTAAAGGAACAGTAATGTTGAATAACCTGATTAAATGTGAAAATTCTTATTGGGTAAAATGATTGAATTAAAATCTGTTGAGTGTTTATCAGCTGAATAATTCAGGTCAGAGAGTAGCATTTGAGAACAAAAAGGCAAAGATCTTCAATGAATCAGGAAAATTGATTGGTACTGGTGAACAGACCAAAGGTAACTTATTCTATTTGAATGATACTAATACCACTTGCCTGATGACTATGAACGAAGACATATGGTTGTGGCACAAAATATTGTGTTATGTGAATTTTGACGAAATGGTTAAAATAAGTAAGAAAATAAGTGTAAGAGGCTTACCGACGATGACAAAGCCAAACAACATCATGTGCAAAAATTGTCAAAAAGGTAAAATGACAAAGTCTAGTTTCAAAAGTAAAACCCATACATCTGATGACATTCTAGAATTAGTTCATACTAATTTATGTGGACCTATGAGGACAAAGAGCTATTATGGAGATAGATATTTTATTCTCTTTGTTGATGATTATTCTAGAATGATGACAGTCATGTTTCTAAAAGAAAAATCTGAAGCATTCAAGATGTTTAAATGGTACAAGGCTATGATAGAAAAAGAGAGTGGTAAGGATCTAAAATGTTTAAGATTAGATAGAGGAGGAGAATTTATATCTGATGAATTCACTAATTTCTGTAATGAGCATGGTATAAAAAGACATGTTTCTGCACCAAGCACACCACAGCAAAATGGGATTGTTGAGAGAAGGAACAAATCAATAATTGATTGTGCAAGGACACTGATGATAGAGAAGGACATCACCTAGATCTTCTGGAGGGAAGCTGTTAAAACTTCTATCTATACACTTAACAGAGTACTATTGAAAAAGGACTTAAAGAAGACTCCTTATGAGCTATGGTATGGTAAAACACCCAATGTAAGTTACTTCAAAATATTTGGCAATCAATGTTATGTCTTAAAAGATAATAGAAATGGAAATCTTGATGCCAAACATGATGAAGGTATTTTTTTTGGGGTATTCTACCAAGAGAAAAGCCTTTAAATGTCTAATCAAGCCTTCTAACAAAATAGTTGAAAGTGCAAATGTGAAGATTGATGAATTTGTAGAAAAGAATGAACTGGATAGCACAAAAGAACCAAAGGACTACAACAAGTTTGTATACTGCGAAGGACCCATAACTCTACCTGAGCAACAATGCTTAAATCTAGAACAACAGAATGTTGCAACCAACGGTCAGAATGGTGTTACCGACAGTCAGGATAATGATCAAAATGATGTGCAAGGTAATGAAGATCAAATTGATACACAAAGATTTGTACATGTACTTGCAATATATGTAAGAAGGAACCATCCAAAGGACCAGATCATAGGAGATAAGAAAGTTGGTACAAGAATAAGAAGTAAGTCTTTAAACTCAAATTACTTAATTTGTGAATTTGAGCCAAAATCTGTCAATGCTGCACTACATAAAGGAGAATGGATAAGTGCTACGAATGATGAGATTGAACAGATTGAGAAGAAAGAGACATGGTCACTTGTGCCAAGACCAGATGACAAAAATGTCATTGGTACAAAATGGATATCCAGGATCAAACTGAGCGAGAATGGAGAAGTCATAGGGAACAAAGCAAGACTAGTATGCAAGGGGTATGCACAAGAGGAAGGTATAGACTATGGAGAAACCTTTGCACCCATTTCTAGGCTATAAGGAGTAAGAATTCTACTTGCTTATGCTGCATACAAAGGATTCAAATTATATCAAATGGACATCAAGTCACCATTCCTAAATGGAATACTTGAAGAAGAGGTATACATTGAGCAACCAGAAGGGTTTGTGGATCCAGACAAGAGGAACATGGTATTTAGACTTCACAAAGCCTTGTATAGATTGAAACAAGCTCCTAGAGCCTGGTATTAATGACTTCATTCCTATCTAATAAGTATTGGATTCATGAGGACTATTGAAAATAGTAATCTTTATTTGAAAGAAGATACTAATGCTAACACTTTGATTGCTGAAATATTTGTTGATGACATCATATTTGGAGGTAATGATGTGCTATCCAAATCATTTTTTGATGAGATGAGCAAAGAGTTTGAGATGTCTATGTTTGGAGAGATCAATTTCTTTCTTTTTTTACAGATCATTCAACAAAGTGAAGGTATTTTCATTACACAGTCCAAATAGATCAAAGAAGTCCTAAAAATATTCACGCTGGAAGATTCCAAATCTGTTGGAACACCGGTGGCTACTGGATGCAAACTAACAAAGGAAGACAAGACAACACAGGTAAATCAGACTCTGTATAGATCAATGATAGGAAAAGTCATGTATGTTGTACACACTAGACCAGATATTGCACATGTAGTAGGAATTGTTACTAGATTTTTTGCTAACCCCAAGAAATCACATATAACTCTTGTGAAAAAAATTCTAAGATATCTAAAAAATACTGAGGAATTTCTCTTATGGTATAGAAGAGAAGTAAAATTTGAACTTAAAGTATTTACTGATGCTGATTGGGCTAGAAATATTCATGACCAAAAGAGCACAACTGGAGGAGCATTCTATATGGGTGACAGACTTGTCACATGGATTAGCAAGAAGCAAGGATGCATCTCTCAATCTAATGCAGAAGCATAATATGTTGTTACTATTGCAAACTACTCAAATATTGCATGGATCAAATAGTTACAGGAAGGTATGCATATGAAGATCACAGAACTAGTAATTATCTATTATGATAACACCAGTGCAATAAATATATCCAAGAATCTAGTCATGGATGCAAAGACTAAACACATTGCAATCAAGTATCATTATTTAAGATAACAAGTTCAAGAAAAAGAGGTGATACTTGAATATGTGCAATCCAAAGAACAATTGGTTGATATCTTCACCAAGTCACTGCCCAAGGATACATTTGAAAACCTAAGAAAAATACTAGGGGTCAAACACATGTTTACCAGTCAATAAAAGGACTAAAGGCTGCATCAACCATATATTATCAGAACATCATTCATGATTGATGCAAGAAGAAGATGAACTTAAAAGATACATCTATATACGAAAAGGTATATATATGAACCAAGCACCAGAGCATATTGTTATATTGATGATGGATAAAGGAAATTCAAGAATATATTATGGATAGAACAAAACTGTTTGATAGAATGTTAGGTATTTGTAAAATATTTGTTTGGCATTTTTGTCAAAGGGAGAGAATGTATTCATATTATCATCAGAACCTATTTATTATCAGATTACTCCAAACAGGGAGAGATCATATCTATAGGGAGAAATTTTTTATAAAAGGTGCAAATAAAAGATAGTGACATCAAAGAAGAAGAACAATCAAAGAGAGAAATTGACACAATCAAAGGACACAACTCATCAGAAGAAGAAACATAAAAAGCTACGATAATCAAATCTAAGCTAACACAGAAAGGTATATATCAGAACCAAGCACCAGAGCATATTGTTATATTGATGATGGATAAAGGAAATTCAAGGAATATATTATGGATAGAAGAAAATTGTTTGACATAATGTCAGATATTTGTAAAATATTTGTTTGGCATTGTTGTCAAAGGGAGAGAATGTATTCATATTATCATGAGAAACTATTTATTATCAGATTACTCCAAATAGGGAGAGATCATATCCATAGGGAGAGAATTTGTATAAAAGGTGCAAATAAAAGACAGTAACATCAAAGAAGAAGAACAGTCAAAGAGATAAATTGACACAATTAGAGGATGCAACTCATCAGAAGAAGAAACACAAAAAGCTACAAGAATAAAATCTAAGCTAACACAAAGATTACCAGTAGTCACACATTTTTTTCAAAACAAACTATTTGGTAATTTGATGAATCTCAACAATTGTATTTCATATTGTATTAGAAATAGTACATTGTTATAATATAGTATGTTTTCATAAATGCCAAAGGGAGAGATTGATGATATGTAACTCATTGAATGTTTGATAATGTTAAGTTGAAGATGATGCAATACATTAAACCAGTTAATGGTTTGTATTGTCATTGATGTCAAATTGATATCATCTATATGGTCATGTGAATAATGCCAAAGACTTCAGAGAATCAATGGAATAGAGGTTATGCTTTCAGCAATCCATAAAATTCAAGTATTCACTAAGTGACAGACAACACGGACAGAGTGCACACCATCGGTAAAGAGAGATATAAAGTCACAGTGATGCCCGACAAGCAAGAAGAAAGTGTTGCCCAACAAGCAAGATCCAATGATGCCTGACGGACAGAGAACTCGAAGCTAACTAAAGTTACACCAACGAAACTGGAATTTGTCACCGTCGACGAACTGCAGAATTGACCGACAGAACAGAGAGATCAGAAAATGAAAAAATATCTAGCTAGCAGAGCTTAAGGATAGACTTAACTATTTTTTTTATTTGTTTTATTCGACCATAGTTAATCAATTGATTTATACAATTGGCAAGAAGATAACTACTAGATAAATCAGGAGTTAAATCCGTAAATCAAATTGGATGGATTGTTTTTCACACCAAGAATCAAATACATCAGATACATGGGGGAGTGAATAGAAAGAAGATGCTGAAGAGAAACTGGTGAAGAATAAACTTCATACAGTCTTGATCAATCAAGCTAAGGGAGAGGTAAAGAATTCTACAAACACCGATGAATAGTGAAGTACAACATCACAGAGCAGAAAATGTGGAGCACACAAAGGAAATAAATTGATACATTGATCAGAGAGGTATTGTATGTAAGTACATCTGAAAATCTGCAATTCAAAGTTGCTTTAGAAATAGGTCATTGTGTTTCAGTTTAACCATTGAAGCATTAAGTCTCTTAGCAGAGCAGGACTTAACCGTCTTCTATAATTGAGGTATATCCTAACAGATTACCAAAAAGGATGATTCATGATAGTAGCATTGGTCTTACCTAAAGCCTATTGATAGTCTAAGAAGGAGGCTGATTCAAGGATGGTAGTAAGATTAGCATAAAGCCTATTGACAGTCTAAAGGTTGATTCAAGGATGGTAGCGTAGATGCCAGATACTAAGTGACAACCTATGTATAAAAATACTCTAACAAGGTCACACTTAACCATGTGTTTGTAACCTTTAACATGGTTGGCTCCTAACAGGGCTCACTTTAGAAGAGTGAAAATTTTGGGTACCGGTCCCAATGGTTTTTCCCTTAACAGGGTTTCCACAGTAAAATCCATGTGTTATGTGTGTATGGTTGATTACTTTATTGTTTTACATTTCACATATGCATTTCTAGATTGATTGGTATACTCTGTATATTTACTGAGCATTGGTAAATAAGTTTTATTGCTTAATAGTAATCAAGGAGAATAAGGATAGAAAAGGTAAACCGATAGACAGTTAATTATTTCAAAGTATTTCAAGACATGCATCTTGTAGGGACTTAATTATCTGAGGTGTATTGATTGGTGGATTAAAGTTTAAAGGATAAATTTTTGAGGCCATTGATTTACCCCCCCTCTTAGATATTAATAACAATTGGTATCAGAGCTTGTGCACTTAGAATCAAGGTTTCAAGACCTAAGTAAAGATCACAAGATGAATAGACGAGATGTGCCCAAGTTGAACAAAGACAACTTTGCTTCATGACAAAGCGGGATAAGACTCCACTTATCAGGTATTGGCAATGATATTACTCAATACTTAGATACTAAATATGTGTTTCCTATAGGACCATTGAAAGTAGATCAATTGAGAGTGAAGCATGAACATATCTGCATGGTTATAGAGCTTTCTTCCTCACTCTCTGATGCTGAATTTGAAGATGTCAAAGATTGCAAAAATTCAAAGATAATGTGGGACAAACTAAAACTTGTACATGGGGGTGATACAAATATTTTGAGAGCCAGTGTAGAAAGCCTTAGAGGAAAGTTTGATGATCTCAGAATGAAAGAAGGTAAAAATATCACACAGTACAACACAAGAATAAAAGAAGTATTCAATGTTATATGAGGTGTTGGAGGTACACTTGAAGAGGAGACAATGGTAAGTAAAATCATAAGAACTTTATTGCCTGTATATGCTATAAGAGTGTCTTCTATTCAAGAAATGAGAGCAGTAGCAAACAATATAGTCACTCTGGATAGTCTAATTGGTAGACTAATTTCATTTGAGATGAATAACTTTGATAATATTGTCTTACCAAGTTTAGAGTCTACATTTAAGTCTTGTATGAGAATAAGAAAATCTTGTCAAGACACTCATTTATAAGAGACAGTGAAAGTGAAAGTGAAGAAGAAGATCTAGATGAAATAAAAGCACTCATGAAAAGAAGAATGCAAAGAGGCAAAGGAAAATACAAAGGCAAGTTACCACTTGTATGTTTTAATTGTAAAAATATTGGACACTTTGCTGCAATATTTCCTAACAAAATAAAAGATGACAGAAGTGATAATAGATCTTTTGAGAAGAAATCTTATAGAGGTGATAATAAAGATTACAGAGGTTACTGACGATCAGAAAGAAATGATACCCAGGATTACAAGGACAAAGGAAAGAAAGCTAGCTATCTAGCTGCTTACAAAGATGAAGATACTGACACCAAACCAGATGATGATATTAAGATAGTATTTGTAGCTGTGAAGGATGATTCAGATGAAGATGAAAGGTATGAAGAAACTGCACTCATATCTAAGATTAGTAAGAATGGTATCTGCATTATAAATAGTGGTTGCACTCACCATATGACCTTTTGACAAAGAAAAGTTTAATGCTTTCGAATACTATAAAGGTGGTACAGTAAGAACGGGAAATTACACCTTGTCAAATTGAAGGTAAAGGAATAGTAATGCTGAATAACCTGATTAAATGTGAAAATGCTTATTGGGTAAAAGGATTGAATTACAATCTGTTGAGTGTTTCTCACCTAAGTAATTTAGTTCACAGAGCAGCATTTGAGAAGAAAAAGGCAAAGATCTTTAATGAATCAGGAAAACTGATTGGAACCAGTGAACAGACCAAAGGTAACTTATTCTATCTAAATGATACTAATACCACTTTCCTGATGACTAGGAATGAAGACACATGGTTGTGGCACAAAACATTGTGTCATGTGAATTTTGACAACATGATTAAAATAAGCAGGAAAAGAAGTGTAAGAGGCTTACTGACGATGACAAAGCCAGACAACATCATGGGCAAAAATTGTCAAAAAGGTAAAATGACAAAGTCTAGTTTCAAAAGTAAAACCCATACATCTGATGACATTCTAGAATTAGTTCATACTGATTTATGTGGACCTATGAGGAAAAAGAGCTATTATGGAGATAGATATTTTATTCTCTTTGTTGATGATTATTCTAGAATGATGACAGTCATGTTTCTAAAAGAAAAATCTGAAGCATTCAAGATGTTTAAATGGTACAAGGCTATGGTAGAAAAATAGAGTGGTAAGGATCTAAAATGTTTAAGATCAGATAGAGAAGGAGAGTTTATATTAGATGACTTCACTAATTTCTATAATGAGAATGGTATAAAAAGACAGGTTTCTGCACCAAGAACACCACAACAAAATGGGATTGCTGAGAGAAGGAATAGATCAATTATTGATTGTGCAAGAACACTGGTGATAGAGAAGGACATCACCCAGATCTTCTGGAGGGAAGCTGTTAGCACTGATATCTATACACTTAACATAGTACAATTGAAAAAGGACTCAAAGAAGACTCCTTATGAGCTATGGTATGGTAAAACACCCAATGTAAGTTACTTCAAAATATTTGGCAGTCAATCTTATGTCTTAAAAGATAATAGAAATGGAAATATTGACACCAAAAGTGATGAAGGTATTTTTATGGGGTATTCTACCAAGAGAAAAGCTTTTAAAAATCTAATCAAGGCTTCTAACAAAATAGTTGAAAGTGCAAATGTGAAGATTGATGAATTTGGAGAAAAGAATGAACTGGGTAGCATAAAAGAACTAGAGGACTGCAAGAAGTTTGTATATTGTGAAGGACCCATAAATCTACCTGAGCAACAATACTTAAATCCAGAACAACAGAATGTTGTAATCGATAGTCAGAATGTTGTTACCGGTGGTCAGGATAATGATCAAAATGATGTGCAAGGTAATGAAGATCAAACTGATACACAAAGAGCTGTAACTATACTTGCGAGATATGTAAGAATGAACCATCCAGAGGACTAGATCATAGGAGATAAGAAAGCTGGTACAAGAACAAGAAGTAAGTATTTAAACTCAAATTGCTTAATTTGTGAATTTGAGCCTAAATCTGTCAATGCTGCACTAGATAATGGAGAATGGATAAGTGCTTGAATGATGAGATTCAATAGATTGAGAAGAATGAGACATGGTCACTTGTGCCAAGACCAGATGACAAAAATTTCATTGGTACAAAATAGATATTCAGGAACAGACTGAACAAGAATGGAGAAGTCACAAGGAACAAATCAAGACTAGTATGCAAGGGGTATGCACAAGAGGAAGGTATAGACTATGGAGAAACCTCTGCACCCATTGCTAGGCTATAAGGAGTAAGAATTCTATTTTATTATGTTACATACAAAGGATTCAAAGTATATCAAATGGATGTTAAGTCAGCATTCCTAAATGGAATACTTGAAGAAGAGGTATACATTGAGCAACTAGAAGGGCTTGTGGATCTAGACAAGAGAAAAATGGTATGTAAACTTCACAAAGCCTTGTATGGATTGAAACAAGCTCCTAGAGCCTGGTATGAAGGACTTCATTCCTATCTAATAAGTATTCGAGTCATGAGGACTAGTGAAAATAGTAATCTTTATTTGAAAGAAGATACTAATGCTAACACTTTGATTGCTGAAATATTTGTTGATGAAATCATATTTGGAGGCAATGATGTGCTATGAAAATTGTTTGTTGATGAGATGAGAAAAGATTTTGAGATGTCTATGTTTGGAGAGATCAAGTTCTTTCTTAGTCTATAGATCATTCAACAAAGTGAAGGTATTTTCATTACAGAGTCCACATACATCAAAGAAGTCCTAAAAATATTCAAGATGGAAGATTCCAAACCTATTGGAACACCGATG
This sequence comes from Thuja plicata, assembly GCA_018584345.1. Lineage (NCBI taxonomy): Eukaryota > Viridiplantae > Streptophyta > Pinopsida > Cupressales > Cupressaceae > Thuja > Thuja plicata. The sequence goes on along the minus strand of MU228281.1, from coordinate 478,478 downwards.
GTTACTAGATGAAAACTAACAAAGGAAGACAAGACAACAAAGGTAAATCAGACTCTATACAGATCAATGACCAGAAAAATCATGTATGTTGTACACACTAGACCAGATACTGCACATGCAGTAGGAATTGTTGCTAGATTTTCTGCTAACCCCAGGGAATCACATATAACTGTTGTGAAAAGAATTCTAAGATATCTGAAGAATACTAAGGAATTTGGGTTATAGTATAGAAGAGAAGGCAATTTTGAACTAAAAGTGTTTATCAATGCTAATTGGGCTGGAAATCTTGATGACCGAAAGAGCACAACTGGAGGAGCATTCTTTATGGGTGACAGAATTGTCACATGGATTAGCAAGAAGCAAGGATGCATCTCTCAATCTACTACAGAAGTAGAATATGTTGTTGTTGCTGCAAACTGCTCAAATATTGGATGGATCAAACAATTATTGGAAGGTATGCATATGAAGATCACAAAACCAGTAATTATATATTGTGATAACACCAGTGTAATAAATATATCCAAGAATCTAGTCATGCATGCAAAGACAAAACACATTGCCATAAAGTATCATTATTTAAGAGAACAAGTTCAAGGAAAAGAGGTGATACATGAATATGTGCAATCTAGAGAACAATTGGCTGATATCTTTACCAAGCCATTGCCCAAGGGTACATTTGAATACTTGAGAAAAAGACTAGGGGTCAAACTCATGTTTACCAGTCAGTAATGGACTGAAGGTTGCATCAGCTATATATTATCAGAATATCATTCATGATTGATGCAAAAAGAAGATGAACTTCAAAGCTACATATATATAAAGAAAGGTATATATCAGAACAAAGCACCAGATCAATATTTATATTGATGATGGATAAAGGAAATTCAAGGAATATATTATGGATAGAAGAAAATTGTTTGACAAAACGTCAGATATTTGTAAAATATTTGTTTTTCATTGTTGTCAAAGGGAGAGAATCTATCCATATTATTATCAGAACCTATTTATTATCACATTACTCCAAACATGGAGAGATCATATCCATAGGGAGAGAATTTGTATAAAAGGTGCAAATAAAAGACAACGACATCAAAGAAGAAGAATAGTCAAAGAGAGAAATTGACACAATTAGAGGACACAACTCATCAGAAGAAGAAACCTAGAAAGATGCATGAATCAAATCTAAGCTAACACAGAGCTTACTGGCGGTCAGAATTTTTTTCAAAACAAACTGTTTGGTAATTTGGGTATGTGTAGGATCATTGTATGCCAAAAAGTGGCGATGTGAAAAAGAAGTCATGATTGGTAGAATGATTGAAAAATATCTATAACTTTCAAATGGTATAACATTTTTTTAAATATGAAACATGTGTCACATTCTATGCCTCACCTACTATAAGAAAAAAAGAAAAAAAATATCAATTTGATTAAGTTTAGACTAAGTTAAGGTGGTCAGACACGAGAGTTTTTATATTCTGAAAAAGTTGTAGAAGAAAAAACATAATTAATTATCTACTAGGAAAAAAATGATAAAAAAAATATGCGTCACATCTATACATGAGTCTAATACTTATATATAGAAACTAGTAAAAAAATATTATGATTTGGTTGTGTTTAAGGTGGTCAGACATACACCTACTTCTTATCTTTTTAGTCTGATTGATAGACTGATTAAAAAATAGCTATAGCTTTCAAATAGTATAACATTTTTGAAATCCTAAACATGACTCACATTCTATGCTTTTCCTACTACAATAAAAAATTAAAAAGTTTTCAATTTGATGAAGTTTAGACTAAGTTAAGGTGGTCAGACACAAAATTTTTTATATTTGGGAAAGGTTGTATTAGAAAAATCATAATTAATAATTTACTTAGAAAAGAATTGCAAAAAAATATGCCTCACATCCAGACAAGAGTCTACTACTTATATCTATAATCTTGTAAAATAATAGTATCATTTAATTATGTTTAAGGTGGTCAGACATACACCTACTTCTTATCTTTTTCCTAAAATTTTCATACTACTGCATATAAATTTGAAATTTCACCATATAGAATATTTGTTTTTTACACAATGGCTAGTATAAAAGAAACTAAATTCAATTTTCTACAGATTCTCTTCTTAAACATTTTTTTATTTAAGATTGATAACTTGTTCAAATTTTTACGTCAACTTTCCTAAACCCAATTTTCTGAATTTTCATTGCAACTTAAGGGCCTAGTTTGGCATACCATGATCCTGCACATACCTATTTGATGAATATGAACAATTGTATTTCATATTATATTAGAAATAGTATAGTGTGATAATATAGTATCTTTCCATCAATGCCAAACAGAGATATTGATGACATGTAATTGATTTAATGTTTGATAATGTTAAGTTGAAGATGATGCAAGACATTAAACCAGTTAATGGTTTGTATTGTCATTGATGTCAACTTGATATCATCTATACGGTCATGTACATAATGAAAAATACTTCAGAGAATCAATGGAATAGAGGTTATGCTTTCAGCAATGCATAAAAGCTAAGTATTCACTAAGTGACAGACAACACTGACGGAGTGCACACCATCGGTAAAGACAAAGATAAAGTCACAGTGATGCCCAATGAGAAAGAAGATAGTGTTTCTAAACAAGCAAGATCAAATGATGTCTGATGGATGGAGATCCTGAAGCTAACTGAAGTTACACTGATGGAACTAGCAGTTGTCACCGTCAATGAACTACAGAATTGATCGACAGAATAGAGAGATCAGAAAATGATAAAATATCTAGCTAGCAGAGCTTAAGGGTAGACTTAACTGATTGTTTTATTTGTTTTATTTGACCATAGTTAGGAAATTTATTTATACAGTTGGCAAGAAGATAACTACCAGATAAATTAGGAGTTAAATCTGTAAATCAAATTGGCTTGATTGTTTTTCACGCAAAGAATCAAGAATTAAGGAATATCATGTCTATATAAGAGACAAGCATAATTCATTTCCATAAGAAATCAGATACATGGGGGAGTGAATAGAAAGAAGATGCTGAAGAGTAACTGGTGAAGGATAAACTTCATACAGTCCTGATCAATCAAGCTAAGGGAGAGATAAAGAATTCTAAAGATACCAATGAACAGTGAAGCACAACATCAGAGAGTAGAAAATGTGGATCACACAAAGGAATTGAATTGATACATTGATCAGAGAGATATTGTACGTAAATAGATCTGAAAATATACAATTCAAAGATGCATTAGAAACAGGTCATTGTGTTTCAGTTTAACCATTGAAGCATTAAGTCTCTTAATAGAGCAGGACTTAATCATCTTCTATAATTGAGATATATCCTAACAGATTACCAAAAAGGTTGATTCATGATAGTAGCGTTGGATTTACCTAAAGCCTATTGACAGTCTAAGAAGGAGGCTGATTCAAGGATGGTAGTAAGATTAGCATAAAGCCTATTGACACTCTAAAGGCTAATTCAAGGATGGTAGCATAGATGCCAGATAATAAATGACAACCTAAGTATAAAAATCCTCTAACAAGGTTGCACTTAACCATGGGTTTGTAACCTTTAACAGGGTTGGCTCCTAACAGGGCTCACTTCAGAAGAGTGAAAATTTCGGGTACCAGTCCTAGTGGTTTTCCCTTAATAGGGTTTCCACATTAAAATCCATGTGTTATGTGTGTGTGGTTGATTACTTTATTGTTTTACATTTCACATATGCATTTATAGATTGATTGGTATACTCTGCATATTTATTGAGCATTGGTAAATAACTTTTACTGCTTATTGGTAATCAAGGAGAATAAGGACAGACAAGGTAAACTGACAGATAGTTAATTATTTCAAAGTATTTCAAGGAATGCATCTTGTAGGGAATTAATAATCTGAGGTGTATTGATTGATGGATTATAGTTTAAAGGATAAATTTTTGAGGCCACTGATTCACACCCCCCCTCTCAGATATTACTAACAATTGGTATCAGAGCTTGTGTGCTTAGAAGGAATGTTTCAAGACCTAAGCAAAGATCACAAGATGAATAGACAAGATGTGCCCAAGTTGAACAAAGATAACTTGCTTCATGGAAAAGCAGGATAAGACTCCATTTATCAGGTATTGGAAATGATATTACTCAATGCCTAGATACTGAGTATGTGTTTCCTATAGGACCATTGACGGTAGATCAATTGAGAGTTTAGCATGAACATAAGTGCATGGTTATAGAGCTTTCTTCCTCACTCTCTGATGTTGAATTTGAAGATGTCAAAGATTGCAAAAATGCAAAGACAATGTGAGAAAAACTAAAAATTGTATGTGGAGGTGATATAAATGTTCTGAGAGACAAGGCAAAAAGCCTTAGAGGAAATTTTGATGATCTCAGAATGAAAGAAGGTGAAAACATCACATAGTACAACACAAGAATACAAGAAGTGGTCAATGCTATATAAGGTGTTGGAGGTACACTTGAAGAGGAGACAGTGGTAAGTAAAATCTTAAGAACCTTATTGCTTGTATATGCTATTAGAGTCTCTATTTTTCAAGAAATGAGAGCAGTAGCAAACAATACAGTCACTCTTGATAGCCTAATTGGTAGATTGATTTCATTTGAGATGAATAACATTGATAATATTGTCTTACCAAGCTTAGAGTTTGCATTTAAGTCTTCTATGAGAATAAGCAAATCTTGTCAGAGACACTCATCTAGAAGAGACAGTGAAAGTGAAAGTGAAGAAGAAGATCTAGATGAAATAGAAGCACTCATGGAAAGAAGAATGCAAAGAGGAAAAGGAAAATACAAAGGCAAGTTACCACTTGTATGTTTTAATTGTAAAGAGATTGGACACTTTGCTTCAATATGTCCTAACAAAAGAAAAGATGACAGAAGTGATAACAGATCTTTTGAGAAGAAATCTGACAGAGGTGATAACAAACATTACAGAGGTTACTGACAATCAGAAATAAATGATACCCAAGATTACAAGGATAAAGGAAATAAAGCTAGCTATCTAGCTGCTTGCAAAGATGAAGATACTGACACCGAACTGGATGATGATATTGAGATAGTATTTGTAGCTGTGAAGGATGATTCAGATGAAGATGAAAGGTATGAAGAAATTGCACTCATATCTAAGATTAGTAAGAATGATATCTGGATTATAAATAGTGGCTGGACTCACCATATGACCGATGACAAGGAAAATTTTAATACTTTTGAATACTTTTAAAGGTGGTATAGTAAGAATGGGAAATGATACACCTTGTCAAATTGAAGATAAAGGAACAGTAATGCTAAATAACCTGATTAAATGTGAAAATTATTATTGGGTAAAAGGATTGAATTATAATCTGTTGAGCAGTTCTCAGATGAATAATTCAGGTCATAGAGTAGCATTTGAGAACAAAAAGGCAAAGATCTTCTATGAATTAAGAAAATTGATTAGTACCGGTGAACAGACCAAAGGTAACTTATTCTATATGAATGATACTAATACCACTTTCCTGATGACTAGGAATGAAGACATATGGTTGTGGCACAAAAGATTGTGTCATGTGAATTTTGACAACATGATTAAAATAAGAAGGAAAAGAAGTGTAAGAGGCTTATCGACAATGACAAAGCCAGACAACATCATGTGCAAAAATTGTGAAAAAGGTAAAATTACAAAGTCTAGTTTCAAAAGTAAAACCCATACATCTGATGACATTCTAGAATTAGTTCATACTGATTTAGGTGGACATGTGAGGATAAAGAGCTATTATGGAGATAAATATTTTATTCTCTTTGTTGATGATTATTCTAGAATGATGATAGTGATGTTTCTAAAGAAAAAATCTGAAGCATTCAAGATGTTTAAATGTTACAAGGATATGGTAGAAAAATAGAGTGGTAAGGATCTAAAATGTTTAATATCAAATAAAGGAGGAGAATTTATATCAGATGAATTCACTAATTTTTGTAATGAGCATGGTATCAAAAGATAGGTTTCTGCACCAAGAACACCACAAAAAAATGGGATTGCTGAGAGAAGGAATAGATCAATAATTGATTGTGCAAGAACACTGATGATAGAGAAGGACATCACCCAGATCTTCTGGAGAGAAGTTGTTAGCACTGCTGTCTATACACGTAACAGAGTACAATTAAAAAAGGACTCAAACAAGACTCCTTATGAGCTATGGTATGGTAAAACACCCAATGTAAGTTACTTCAAAATATTTGGCAGTCAATGTTATGTCTTAAAAGATAATAGAAATGAAAATCTTGACACCAAAAGTGATGAAGGTATTTTTCTATTGTATTCTACCAAGAGAAAATCTTTTAAATGTCTAATCAAGGCTTCTAAAAAAATAGTTGAAAGTGCAAATGTGAAGATTGATGAATTCGCAAAAAATAATGAACTGTATAGCAAAAAAGAACCAGAGGACTACAACAAGTTTGTATACTATGAAGGACACGTAACTCTACACACAAAGAGCTATACCTATACTTGCAAGATATGTAAGAAGGAACCATCTAGAGGACCAGATGATAGGAGATAAGAAAGTTGGTACAAGAACAAGAAGTAAGTCTTTAAACTCAAATTGCTTAATTTGTGAATTTGAGCCAAAATCTATCAATGCTGCACTAGATAATGGAGAATGGATAAGTGGTATGAATGATGAGATTGAACAGCTTGAGAACAACAAGACATGGTCACTTGTGCCAAGACCAGATGAAAAAAATGTCATTGGTACAAAATGGATATTCAGGAACAAACTAAATGAGAATGGAGAAGTCACAAGGAACAAAGCAAGACTAGTATGCAAGGGGTATGCACAAGAAGAAGGTATAGAGTATGGAGAAACCTTTGCACCCATTACTAGGCTAGAAGGATTAAGAATTCTACTTGCTTATGCTACATATAAAGGTTTCAAAGTATATCAAATGGATGTCAAGTCAGCATTCCTAAATGGAATACTTGAAGAAGAGGTATACATTGAGCAACTTGAAGGGTTTGTGGATCCAAACAAGAGGAACATGATATGTAGACTTCATAAATCATTTTATGGATTGAAACAAGCTCCCAAAGCCTGGTTTGACAAACTTCATTCCTATCTAATAAGTATTGGATTCATGAGGACTAGTGAAAACAGTAATCTTTATTTGAAAGAAGATACTAATGCCAACACTTTGATTGCTGAAATATTTGTTGATGAAATCATATTTGGAGGCAATGATGTGCTATGAAAATAATTTACTGATGAGATGAGAAAAGAGTTTGAGATGTCTATGTTTGGAGAGATCAAATTATTTCTTGGTCTACAGATCATTCAACAAAGTGAAGGTATTTTCATTACACAGTCCAAATACATCAAAGAAGTCTTTAAAATATTCAAGATGGAAGATTCCAAACCTGTTGGAACACCGATGGCTACTGGATGCAAACTAACAAAGGAAGACAAGACAACAGAGGTAAATTAGACTCTATATAGATCAATGATAGGAAAACTCATGTATGTTGTACACACTAGACCAGATATTGCACATGTAGTAGGAATTGTTGCTAGATTTTTTGCTAACCCCAAGGAATCACATATAACTGCTGTAAAAAGAATTCTAAGATATCTGAAGGATACTGAGGAATTTGGCTTATGGTATAGAAGAGAAGGAAAATTTGAACTAAAAGTGTTTACCGACGCTGATTGGGCTGGAAATCTTGATGACTGAAAGAGTACAATTGGAGGAGCATTCTTTATGGGTGACAAACTTGTCACATGGATTAGCAAGAAGCAAAGATGCATCTCTCAATCTACTGTAGAAGCAGAATATGTTGTTGTTGCTACAAACTGCTCAAATATTGCATGGATCAAATAGTTACTGGAAGGTATGCATATGAAGATCACAGAACCAGTAATTATCTATTTTGATAACACCAGTGCAATAAATATATCCAAGAATCCAGTCATGGATGCAAAGACTAAACACATTGACATCAAGTATCATTATTTAAGAGAACAAGTTCAAGAAAAAGAGGTGATACTTGAATATGTGCAATCCAAAGAATAATTGGCTGATATCTTCACCAAGCCACTGCCCAAGGATACATTTGAATACCTAAGAAAAAGACTAGGGGTCAAACCCATGTCTACCAGTCAGTAAAAGGACTGAAGGTTGCATCAACCATATATTATCAGAACATCATTCATGATTGATGCAAGCAGAAGATGAACTTCAAAGCTACATCTATATATAGAAAGGTATATATCAGAACCAAGCACTAGAGAATATTGTTATATTGATGATGGATAAAGGAAATTAAAGGAAAATATTATGGATAAAAGAAAATTGTTTGACAGAATGTTAGATATTTATAAAATATTTCTTTTCCATTGTTGTCAAAGGGAGAGAATGTATTCATATTATCATCAAAACCTATTTATTATCAGATTACTCTAAACAGGGAAGATCATATCCATAGGGAGAGAATTTGTATAAAAGGTGCAAATAAAAGACAGTGACATCAAAGAAGAAGAACAATCAAAGAGAGAAATTGACAGAATCAAAGGACATAACTCATCAGAAGAAGAAACAAAGAAAGCTGCAAGAATCAAATCTAAGGTAACATAGAGCTTACTGGCAGTCAGACATTTTTTTCAAAACAAACTATTTGGTAATTTGATGAATCACAAAAATTGTATATCATATTGTATTAGAAATAGTATAGTGTGATAATATAGTATGTTTCCATCAATGCCAAAGGGAGAGATTGATGACATGTAACTAATTGAATGTTTGATAATGTTAAGTTGAAGATGATGCAAGACATTAAACCAGTTAATGGTTTGTATTGTCATTGATGTCAACTTGATATCATCTGTACGGTCATGTACATAATGCCAAAGAATTGAGAGAATCAATGGAATAGAGGTTATGCTTTCAACAATGCATAAAATTCAAGTATTCACTAAGTGACAGACAACACTGACATAGTGCCCACCATTGGTAAAGACAGAGATAAAGTCATAGTGATGCCCGATGAGCAAGAAGCACTATTGCCCGACAAGAAAGATCTAATGATGCCCAATGAAGGGATATCCCTAAGCTAACTAAATTTACACCGATGGAACTAGCAGTTGTCACCGTCGACGAACTACATAATTGACCAACAGAACAGAGAGATTAGAAAATGACAAAATATCTAGCTGGCAGAGCTTAAGGATAGACTTAACTGATTTTTTTATTTGTTTTATTCAACCACAATTAAGCAATTGCTTTATACAGTTGGCAAGAAGATAAATATGAGATAAATCAGGAGTTAAAGCCGTAAATCAAATTGGCTGGATTGTTTTTCACGCCAAGAATCAAGAATCAAGAATCAAGAATTAAGGAATATCGTGTCTATATAAGAGACAAGCATAATTCAGCTCCGTAAGTAATCAGATACACAGGGGAGTGAATAGAAAGAAGATGCTGAAGAGAAACTGGTGAAGGATAAACTTCATACAGTCCTGATCAATCAAGCTAAGGGAGAGCTAAATAAATTTGTAGACACCGACGAATAGTGAAGCACAACATCACAGAGTAGAAAATGTGGAGCACACAAAGGAATTGAATTGATACATTGATCAGAGAGGTATTGTACGTAAATAGATCTAAAAATATGCAATTCAAAGTTGCATTAGAAACAGGTCATTGTGTTTCAGTTTAACCATTGAAGCATTAAGTCTCTTAACAAAGAAGGACTTAACCATCTTCTATAATTGAGGTATATCCTAATAGATTACCAAAAAATTTGATTCATGATAGTAGCATTGGTCTTACCTAAAGCCTATTGATAGTCTAAGAAGGAGGATAATTCAAGGATGGTAGTAAGATTAGCATAAAGCCTATTGACAGTCTAAAGGCTGATTCAAGGATGGTAGTGAAGATGCCAGATACTAATTGACAACCTATGTATAAAAATCCTCTAACAAGGTTGCACTTAACCATGTGTTTGTAACCTTTAACAGGGTTGGCTCCTAACAGGTCTCACTTCAGAAGAGTGAAATTTTTTTGTACCGATCCCAGTGGTTTTTCCCTTAATAGGGTTTTCGCGTTAAAATCCATGTGTTATGTGTGTATGGTTGATTAATTTATTTTTTACATTTCACATATGCATTTCTTGATTGATTGGTATACTCTGCATATTTACTGAGCATCGGTAAATAATTTTTACTGCTTATCAGTAAACAAGGAGAATAAGGACAGACAAGGTAAACCGACAGACAATTAATTATTTCAAAGTATTTCAAGGCATGCATCTTGTAGGGACTTAATAATCTAAGGTGTATTGATTGGTGGATTAAATTTTAAAGGATAAATTTTTGAGGCCACTGATTCACCCCCCCCCCCTCAGATATTACTAACAATGCATATGAAGTATACTGGAGATAGTTCCCATGTAGTTAAGAATACTTCATCTATGTTCTTCTTGTTTGCACAATTTTTATCTACAAAACTTATTTTCCCATATGTGCCCTTTGTCCTTCAAAAATTTATTATATATTGCATATATGAACACTTTCTTCCTCTTTTCTTTTCAACACATATAATTGCTTATAAATATAATTAAATCATATTTTATGTCATCCAAACACACTGAAACCAAATAGTAGGCTAAGGTAAAATACTACATATTTCATTCCAAACAAATATATTGCAAGTTAGCTTTCACATGTCAGCCTAAATATTATCCAAGATAATTTCTACTTGATTTTACATGATTTTTTCAATCCTTGATCCTATTTGAAAAATATAGTACCAAAAATATTCACCGGATGAAGTGTGAACCAATTAACCAATTGTCTTTTTCTAGGGAAAAAAAGTAATAGGTAAGAGGAATTCTCAGACCTATAAAGCAATCTTTTCAAAGCATCATAACTCATGAACATCTGAAGGTAGGTGTATCATGGATACCACAATATATTGTCTAAAGTGCATGACCATAAATGTCTGGGTGGAGAAATGTAGAGAAAAATATTATTAATTGTATCATGGAATGTTTGACAGAATGAATCAACAATAGTGTTGACATCAATGACAACCCAAAATAACATTCTCCTTCATCAATGACAATATTATCCTTCATCAATGAAAAATAAAAATATGATTCTCTACACAAAAAGTTATGGTCATGCACTTTAGACAATATATTGTTGTATAAATGATACACCTAGCTTCAGATGTTCATGAGTTTTGGTGCTTTAGATAGATTTATTTTTTAGGTCTGGTAACTCTTCTTCTCACTTACTCTATTCCCGCAAAACAACACAACTGTTTAATTGGTTCACACTTCATCTGGTAAATATTTTTGGTCCTACATTTTTGGGATAGGATTAAGGATTGAAAAAGTACGTAAATTCAAATGGACACGATCTTGGATAATGTTTTAGCCAATATTTGGAAGCTAACTTAAAATATATTTGTTTGGAATGAAACGTGCAATAGTCTACGTGAGATTATTATTTGGTTTTAGCGTGTTTGGAAGACATGAAATAAGCTTTAATTCCATATATAAGAAAGTTTATCTGCTGAAAAAAAGAGAGGAAAAAAATGTGCATATATGTGGTATATGATAAAGGTGTGAAGAACAAGGGTGCATATGTGAAAAGAAGTCCTGTAGCAGAAAATTGTGCAAACAAGAACAAGATAGATGAACTATTCTAAACTATATGGGAATGTACTCTAGCATACTTCATATCTAAATATAAATGTTCATTTTTGTATCATCTTCTAGTAGTGATTCCTAGGCTATGAGTCTCTCTCTTTCTTTGAGCAGTGATCCCTCTAGTAGTGTGTCATGCAGTGAGGATTGTAGTATTATATAACTAGATATATAATATTGAGATCTAACCCTTTCTGTCGTTTTTCCCATTTGGGTTTTCCACGATAAAAAATTGGCTGTTCTATTGTGTTCATAATTTATATTTTAAATAGTATGATTTATGAATGTTGTAGTAAGCTAAGTGAAACTAAAACTTCAAGAGAATACTAATTCAGCCCCACCCCAAACAAAAAAAAATTAAAAAATTAAAAATTGTTTGTTCAATGACTCCACCATTTTATTTCAATCCTCCTTGGTTTCAGTAGTATTTTATTGACATGTGCTATCACTAGTGGTTGACAAAGGATTATCTTGAATCATAAAAGAGTTTTTAACATTCTTATTCTTTCTCAATGAAGCCATATAGCTCCCCCTTTAATTTTTCTTAAACTTCTCACTATTTTTTTTAATATCTTTCTTCATCTTCTCTTCTTCCTCTCTTTCTTTTATATGGTTATTTTCAAAAGGTGTTTGATATCTAAGTTCTTTATGTTCAGCTCTACATATTTATAAAATTCATGTGCTACCCTATAACTGTATATTTAATCAAATATTCATCATACCAACTTGATATTTTGGATGCTAATTTTTCATCTACCTAACTCTTAAAAATATATTAAAAAAAACCATCCATGATCAACAACTCAGACCCTACAATTTATTTAAAATGTAGGGCTATCTATATAATTTGAGCCAAGATTTTATGGTACAAATGGTCTTCAAATCACTCTTTATAATTTCTCACAAATCCAGAAGCAATTGTCTAATTTATGATAATATATATGCAATTGACTACAGTACTCTCTCACCAAGCACATAGAATCATGATTTTTCTATTTTATTAATTGAGATAGGTTGCTACAATAAGTATCACATTTCATTTTGTTATAAAGTTTTGTATCTAACTTAGGATCTTTATGATGTCCAGATAATATTTGTTAAGCATTGTGTGAGATGTTTTTAGTATTAATGTTTTAGATCATATTTTATAATTCATCATGGGGATGTTAAAGAGCTAAAGGAAATGAAAATTACAGTTAGTTGTGGATCAAATTATAGACAAAGAGCAGTTTTGATACACAATTTTTTTTTTTCATATCAAGATTCTTAGCTCATATCCAACTATTTTTCATCTTCTTGAGTTCTCTAACTTGTGATTGTGGATAGTGTTCTTGTTGCACAACTATTAATTTTCAATTTTTGTCCACAACTAACTATTTTTTCATCTCAAGGTTCATGGTTCACAACTAGCATTACTTCATCTTCTTAAGTTCTCCAATAGTGGATCACTGTTCTTGGTGCACAATTATCTATTTTCAGTCTTGGTCTGCAACTAACTATTTTTTTATCTCAATATTCTTGGTCTGCCACTAACTATTTTCATCTTCTTAAGTTCTCAACTTTCCAATGGTGGATCACTATTTTTAGGTGCACAACTATTATTTTTCAGTTTTGGTCAACAACTAACTATTTATTCATCTCAAGGCACTTGGTCTACAACTAACTATTTTTCATCTTCTTAAATTCTCTAACTTTCCAATGGTGGATCACTGTTTTTGGGTGCACAATTATTATTTTTCAGTCTTGGTCCACAACTAACTATTTATTCATCTCAAGGTTCTATCTAAAGGTTCTTGGTCTACAACTAACTATTTTTCATCTTCTTAAGTTCTCTAACTTTCCAATGGTGGATCAAAATTTTTGGATGCGCACCTATTTTTTTCAATTTTGATCCACAACTAACTATTTATTCATCTCAAGGTTCTTGCTCGGCAACTAACTAATTTTCATATTTTGGTTCTCTCCAACTTCCTAATGGTGGGTCATTTTTGTTGGTACACAACTATCTATTTTTCAGTCTTTGACCGCAACTAAACATTTTTTCATCTCATGGTTCATGGTTCTCAACTAACTACTTTTCCTCTCCTTTAGTTCTCTAACTTCCCAATGGTGGATCACTATTCACGATATGCAACCATCTATTATCTATTAATTTTCAGTCTTAGCTTGCAACTAATTAGTCTCTTGTCTCAAGGTTCTTGGTACTCGACTAACTACTTTCCATATGATGTGAAAAAGTTAATTCTGGATTCAATTGTGTAATTTTTATTCAATCAACATTTCAGATCACACTCCATGATCCATCATCGGGATATTAGAGAGAAAATAGATTAAAAAATGAACAAACTTCTTGTGTTCTTCAGTTCTCGAGTTCTTTATCTTGTCAATGGTGGATCACTATTCTTTGTGTACAATTATCCATTTTTCAATCTTGATCCACAACCACATATTTTTCATCTCAAGGTTTTTGGTCTGCAACTAACTATTTTTCACCTCCTTGGGCTCTCTAATATCTTCATAATCCATCACAGTTCTTTATTGACAACTAACAATTTTCTCTCTCTTTGAACTCTAGTATGCTGGTTGAGCACTGTTGATCTTACATAATAATTTTTTTTTTTAAATTTCTTTTATCTCTTTAACATATTAATAATAGATTACAAAATGAGATTCGAAAGAATGATGTTAAAAAATCTTACACAATCAAATCCAAAAAAAATAACAACAATCATATAAATGGTAAAAATCTTATAGCATTAGTCCTGGTTTTGATATCTAAATCTGCTATGAACAGAATACCAGGAATTCCATACTGGAAAATACCACAACATATGTGAAGGAGTTGAAACTTCTTGTCACTGAACTGGAACAATAGAATCAAAGTTTGCAGGTATCAGTTCCCTCAAATATTTCAATCAAAGACAAGGCATGTAGTGGGTTCAAATCACATAACCAATCATTCAGTTCAGAGAGCAGAATCATGTATAGTAGCAATGAAGTAAGTTTGGAACAGTGTAAAGAGATCCCTTGTCTAGTAAACATTTAAAAAACAATGCAAATCGATCAGCTCACATATCCAGCTAGCATGCTGATGAAGAAACTAGAGCGGTTGAGAAGAGAGTAGGTAGAGATTCTTTCTATCAATTCATGTACAAAGCCATTTTAGTTTCATAATAATATTATCGTAACACCAAAGGTACATATTTATTTGAAGATTTCTCTCTAAGATTATGTTGATGAGGTTTTGTTGACCAGGTCTGCCAACAGTCATAAGTTGTCACCAGGTACCGGCGATACCGGCCAACTCCACCTGCAAAGGTTATTCGGGGGATTTAGATTCCCCAGGCCTTCAAGCACCTAGGTGTCGGGTCACGACAGTGTGGGGCTCGGTTGGGAGAAGTGACTATTTTCAAGGGGGATAGCTGGTTTCTTCAACTCATTCCCTCTGGAGATTCAATAAGGTAAGGTTTCCCCCAACATTCTACACTTAGAAAATAAAATGAAAAAGAACCTGCAGGGTTATAAATACTTCATCTAACTATAGTCATGTTTAAACCTCTAAAACATCAATAATACTCTGACATACTACACTAAATACCAAAGAAATACACAACCACCAGTTAGAATTTCATCAGTAGTGAGGGAAAAGAGGTCATTGATCTATTTAACATATCATAGTAGAAGACATAAATAACATAAAACATGAAATACCATTAACTCAGAAGCAGGAATGCCAACAACATCATTGCAAAGGACTTTCCCTTCTTCATTAATGTCTCTTCCAGCAAGCACTGGTGCATGATACAATGATAGCTCCAAGGGAGCATCTAACCATTGAAAATAGAACAATGGAGCATTCAGCTCTGCAACTAAAAATGAGAAATTGCCTTTCTATTACTGTGGACAACAAAATCATCAATTTTTCCGACCCTTGGAAATGGGCTGGTATAGCTATTTATAGAATTCTCTTCTAACCATAACCCTATTTTATATCGTGTTCCAATAAAATACAATATTTGGGGGTCGGTACTACCTGCGCCACCCTACAAAAGACCTTGAGATGGAATAGGCCTGCTATGTCAGAAGAATAAGACAAGAATATACAGAGGAAAAATCGGTCTCGCGAAGAGAGCCAGGAAGGAGAAGGAAGAAAGTAGGTCCCCCGGAGATCAATTCTACATGCCTCATAAATGGGAAATGTGGTGCCCTGTCTCCAATGTGCCAGGTGTACCTCTGAGCAGCGCCTCGAGAAGACCATCCTGTCAGAAAACCAACTGTTGAGTCGACGCCCTCTTGATGTAGCCAACCACCTTCTGATAGCCTTTATTAACCACTTCTGAAAGTGATTGGTTGGCCTCGGGGACCAGGACACAGATCACTTGAAAGAATACAAAACTTTAGATCCGAGACTCTGGGATCCAGGAACTTACATCCCCAAAAGAATAAAGAATACCCGATGTTTGAGTTTTCCCCAGCATCCAGAGAAAGCTCAAGGTTGTTTATTATCATTGAAATCCTGGAGGATGCGGGAGATACCATCCTCGTCAATATATTTTAAGCTGGCCCTTCGGTACTTAGCCACTTCAATCTGCTCCCCTAGGTCGAGAACATTTTCTTTAAACTCATCGGCCATTTTTTCTGCGTCGTGGCCACTAAGTACCATGCGAGTTAATTTTGTCATTTGGGCCCCATTTACTCCCTCCAGGGATTGATACCAAGACTTCATTATTTCATCAAAACTCCCCAAAACAAAATCCTCAGGTGTACATGTATTTGTGCTGAGGGGATCAGCCCTGGAAGATTTTATTACAAAAAACTTATATAAATTGAAAGAATATTTTACCGCATTGACTTTATCCTATAGAGACCCTACTAGTTTCTTGGTTACCTCCAATGTGAGGTCAAGTCTGGAGTGTTGGGTCCTCACAAAATCAAATGATTCATCCCCCAGAATTCTAGATTCAGAAATCATTTCCTCTCCCAAGCCAAGGAGTTCTTCAAGCTCCACCTTCCATGCTTGATAATTCTTGATATCACCCTCCCTTAGGTCAATAAGAGTCTCCGCCTGGTGTATAACATGCTAGGCCATATATAAATCTAGGAGGGTGGATACCAGGAAATGCTAGGTGTTTCCTATCTGCAGGGTGACCCACTCGTCCACTGCTTGGGCCTTCTTCTTCATAGTTCACAGGGAGTTTATGTCACTCTGCGGTAAATCTTTAGAGGTGAAAGCCTCCGGGGGAGCGACTTTGATAGGTCGAGCCTGCTCAGTGAGCAACCCCATAAGGTTTGTGTTTTTTTCTTTTTCTGCTTTGAGCCTTTGGGTTTCTTTCTCATAACGGGCTTCCACTATCCTAGCTTACTCCTTCAGCAAGTCCACCTCACCCTATTTTCCCCTTTTACCCAGCGATACCTCTATAATGTTATAATCTCTGGGATCTACGGTTGCTTCATCGGCGCCTAGGGGAGGTGTCACCATAATGGCAACTGTTTCCCCGCTCGGCCCAGTTCAAAGAGTATGAATCATCCAGGCTTTCTTGGACTTGGGCAGGGCCTGGACCTGGGCCATCATTTCAGCCAAAGAGAGAGGAGTTACGGGAGTGGATGGAGCTTTTCTTTTTCTTCTCTCTATTAACCACTAAGGTGGTAGGGGTGGCCTTCCTGCCAGAATCTTTTCCCTTGGTTCTTCTCCGGTGTCCTATGGTTTTTTCTCCTTAGTGGCATGGACCTGATCTGTCTCTTTCCCTGTGTCTTCTTTTGTAGCAAGATTTTCCTTAGCAACCTCCATCTCCTTAGCCTTGTCCTCTATGTTGATTGCTCAGTCTGGACTTTGGTAGGCTTCCTTGGGGATTTCCTCTTCATGCTGATCTTCTTGTTTCTCTTGTTTTTTCTCGGCCTCTAGTGCCAGGGTTTCTTCTTCTGCTAGCTCATCCTGTGGTAGTAGGGGAGGTGTTGGGCCAAGACTTAAAGTTTGAGCTGCGGTAATCACCTACCCAAAGGTCACTCTTGGAAGTGGCATCTGGAACGTGGTGGCTGGGGTTACGGTTATTCTCAAAGGTCTGATTCCCCCAGTGGATTCCATTTGTTCACCTTGCCTTTGTTGGTCCACCCCCAGACCCTACATCTTTTGAACCTTGAAGGAAATCTCTGGCTCTGGCTCTCTTTCTTCTATCTATTTTTCCTGCTCCTATGCAAGCTCTTGTTCAAGAGTTTCTTGCTCTGTAGCTTCTTGTTCTGCCTCTGGGACTTTTGTCCCTGCCTATCTGGCATCCCCCTACAACTTTCCAAGATTGTCGGTTGCAAAAAAATCAAATTCCTCCTGCGGAGAGGGACTAGACGGGACTTCTGCAGGCTCTATTTCCTTCTCTAGCTCCGACGAACTGGAAGAGAGGATTTCTACTTGTTGGGCTTGGGATGTTCCCAACCCTGGTTCTGCCTTAGGATTTTTGTTGAGCCTTTTCTTTCTTTGGGTAACCAAAGATGGCCTTGCATCCCTTATTACAGCCACTTCCATGGGATCCACCCCCGTTTCCTTTACCATTAAGGCTGCCAACGACGGGGAGGAGGAGGGACGAATTAGCCCGGCCATGAGCGGTGGAGTGGCCAGCCGCATTATTAACTTCTCTCTCATTTTCTGGGAGGCTGCCATTGATTGTTTTATCTATTGTTTCATGGGGACTTCTTACATAGGAGGGGTCGTCTCTTTCTCTTTACCTTTATCAACTCTCTGCGAAGAAGTCTCGGCCCCCGAAGTCAACCTTGGTACTGGCTGGGCCACTCGGTAGGTACTTCCAGGGCACACCCTTTTGAAATAGGCATGACTTTGCTCAACCACCTCTCGAGTGAAGTCCTCAATTGTAGGCCCTTCCTAGGCATCCCAATTCACCGGTGGAAGAGTCCTTGTGTCGATCCCCTTTGCCTTGTACTGGGGGTCGGTAGTGGGGGCGACATCTGAGAAGTCCTTTAGAAACCTCCAGAGCTTCAACTTTTGCATCATGTTGGCCTTCATTCTAACGTAGTGTCAGCTCCACACCTCTATGCATCTTGGAAATCTGCCCAAAAATCCTCCATATGGATGTGATGGGGCTTCGAAGCCCAGGGCAGTGCCATTGCAATTTTTTCGTGCAAATCAAAATTTTTCTGCACTAAGTAAAATTCCTCCAAGTTGTAGCTTTTCAATTCATTGTCCGCCTCCTTTGCGGTGGCCAGGCTGCATGTGTAGTTCCCACAAGTGATTGGGAATGGAATATTGGGTATCTTTTTCAAGGCAAAGAGGGCATGCACCTCTATTATTTGCCTGCAGTATTCTAAGAGCACGATCTTGTCCCCATAGTGTTTGGGCAACAAGTAGGGTTTCCCAGAGAAGTTGATGACCCTAATGTAGGTGTGTTGTTGGAACTGAATGTAGTAGTGTCCATAACTATAGACCAAATTCATCGCCTCTGAGGAAAGGTAGTATCTTGTGTCTCGAGTGGGTGTGAGCAGATGATAATAAATGAACGCATCATTTACCGAGCAAAAACTGGGGAAGCTGGCCGCCCATTAAACTTATGGGAAATGGTCCCATGGTGCCTTTTATCCTGGGCCAATCTCGAGCATGCCGTCTGTGAGTAGGCCATGGGCGTGGGGCCTCTGCTGCGCTAGGGCCCAGAAAACATAGGAAGACATGTAAAATTTCTTCTTCCTGTTTAGTTGAAGGAACTGAGAGTCAACATGGTTGGAAATTATTATTGCCCAGTCGAAGTATCCTCCCCTGGTGGAGATGTCGAGGAGGACGTAATACATCCATTTAGAAAATTCTTGGGCGGACGGCTGCCCAAAGACCCAGGCCAATGCTATTATTCCCATCTGAATGCTCTCTTTGAACTCGGAGTGGGGAATCTCTATCTTCATCCTTTTGGGGTCCCTCTTTGGAACCTTGAGCCAATGGCTATTCATGTATACCCGGGTGGCATTCTCCAGCTATGTAAATTGGGTCAAGGCATCTGTCCTTGTAACCACTGTGGCCTTGGAAAATTCTGGGATTCCCAGACCTGCCTGGAACGTGATTGGGTCAAGGGATACCAGAGGAGTAGGGTATCCGGTTGGTTCTATAGCCGTGAGCATAATAGCCTGAATGAAAGAGTTATAGTTGGTGGCCAGCGTCAAGATCAACTCTGGGGATTGCACAGAGCATAGGAAATAAGCCACCTTGAGGATTCTAGAGTCCCCGACATTGATTGCTAGCTGACCTCCAGTCTATTGCTAGATGTATAATATTTTCACTAAGGCCTGCATTTCTGGCCACATCTCGACGCTGGTGTCAGTAATAAGTTCAACCTTGGACTTGGTCTTTGAGCCCATAATGACATTGTCTTACATGAACTTCATGGTCAGGGGCATCTTCTCTAGGGCCTTCTCCATTTTGGACTTTACTGCCGCCCTGGTGGCTACCGCAGAAGGTAGCTCTAGACTTCCAGGTGGAGAGGATGTAGATGCTTTAGACATGTTTGGGAAGTGAACTCTGAAAACCTGCAAGGCAAAGCAATCGCTAGAATGTATTAACAAATAAGTATCCCAGGGTCCGGAGATCCTACCACCACGATGCTTGCTTTTCCTGAAAAGTTAGTTTCATTCAAAAAGAACCAAAAAGCACACGCACCATATGAACTAAAGATTTTTACAAAACATCCATTCTGGGGATTTTATCGCACTTGGTAAAGACACAGGATGGATGATGGTAAGAGACCTAGAGCCTGGAGAAGTAACCTTTGGTGAGGACGTGTAAAAAAGGAAAGTCATCAAGCCCACGTGGGCACCATGTGCATGGGTATTAAATAGGAGTTATGGCGATGATGGCGGAGCCAACTGTCCAAACACACAAAAAGTGAAGGCCACTTGGCTAGAATTGATTGTGTGCATGGGACAAAAATGAGGGTCTGACTAGTTTTATGGAAGAAAGAGAAAACCACCTGTTTGAAACCGGCTGAGAGCCAAGTTTCAAACAGGTGATTTTCTGCCCTGAAACGAGTTCATGGGGGGAAAACCAGCAACACAGGTGACTCGACCACCTTGCCAAGTCACCCAGAAGCATATACATGAAAGCCGAGGGATATATACATAGGAATGGAGGGATATATAAAGACTATACACAAATATACACACATGTACAATGCGAAATGACATCCGTAGGAATCCAGGCAAGGCAGACTATATACAACTATTTACATATCCTACAAACTGACCACTTCTACGCAGAGGGCGGACAACCCTCTGGCAGAGCTGACCCACCAATGGGTGGTAAAACCAGAAAATAGAAAACAAACAAAATAGAATGATGATAATCAAACAAACGATGAAAAAAACACCAAACAAACCAGAAGAAAACAAAAAAGCAGGAACAGAAACACCAACCTGAGAATGCCGAAAGGTGGAGGAAAGGAGGAAGTTATCATGGGAGCTCTGCAATAGCTTCATTTGTCAAACGGTCATAGCCCGCCACCACAAAGCACTCACAATCGCCTGAGAAGGATGGAAGTGTTAAGCACTGATTATAGCTAACTCTCTGTAAATCGCTCTATAATCGCTTTAAAATTGCTCAAAAATTGCTCTAAGTGCTCGAGAGTTTTAATTGCGGTAAATGTGAAAGTGACATATAAGTTCTATTTATACCCATGGTAAAAAGGTTGTCCACCTCCTTTTGGAAATCTCTGGACAAGCAAACCTCCGGACCCCGAACCCAGGGATTCCCCGCAACGATAACCTTAAGAACATCGTGGCAAAGAATCCCGGAGTCTGGAGTCCGGCTCCCAACGGAGAACGACATCAGGGACTGGAGTCCCAGAGATGAAAAACCAACCAAACAAAACACAACAATGGGGAAGAAAACCTTGGAGAAAGAAAAGGGGGGACCCAACATTTTGTACCCAAAATGTAGGGACGGGAATGCAGGGCATAACAAATGGTGACTATCTAGGACAAATGCCTTAGCACATTTGAGAACTATAGAATCTCTAGTTAGTAAAACTATAACAAGCCGCTTCCTAAAGCATCTGACAGGCAAAGAGAAACAAATCTAAGAGAATCCAACCACATGGGAATTAGTTTGGATTCCTTCATTAGCGGTGTCGTGTGTGCTTTGGAAGGAAATCAAACCGATGATCTTTGGGAGGGGTAGAGAAGAGGCACTAATTACATTGAACCAGTCATCAATTTGCACATTTCTCCCAGAGGCCAGAGTTTCATCCCACTTTTCCTCTTATTATTTTGTTTATTTCTAGGTGGGAAGGCGGTACTTCTTTCACCATTAAGCTTAAGCTTAGCTAATTTCAATGGCGGTACTTCTTTCACCTGTCCACCAATACTTAGATGTTTGAAGAGGGGATAAAACTCTGGACCCAAAAAGAATTCCTTAAAGTTTCAGACTTGGGTCAACCAACTAGTACAACCGATCTGCCCTTGGCGTGTCCGATTACTTGTTCCTTATATTACTTGTGCTCATTGATTACTAGACTCCTGGAGACAACACCCGATGGAGATTGCTCAAAATGTGCCATAACCTGTGAAACAACCCCAGAGACTGGGCCGACTCCACTATGCTAAATATAGATTCCAAAGTTTACCATGCCGTAGACATCATACCAAAAACTAGAGTTTATGCGAAGCATTCCAATTCCTACAAGACAGAACAAAATGCCGGGACCGGAAGAACACCAAAAAACAACGAAAAAAAAAACAACAACAAAAGAGGACTACCCCAGAGGGTAGCCGAAAAGGCTATTTACAAGATGGGGTACCTCACAACGAGGCACCCAAAAGAAATATTTACAAGCAGAAGGCTTTACATATAATACAACTTTGGGAAAACTTACCCTATTCAAAGTAGTGTTTGAGAAACTGTCCATTAACGGGCAATGAGACAGGTTCACCAGTCAGGGTGTTAAGACGGTAAGTATTTGCCCCGTAGATTTCTGAGATTAGGTATGGTCCAAGCCAGAGCCGTTGGAACTTGGTATGCTTTCCTTTCTTCTCTTAGGCCTTGTCCCACAACAGGACCAGATCCGAGATCTGAAAAGCCTTGTATTGGGCTCTTCTATCAAACCATCATTTTACCATTGCTTGATGATGCGCGAAATTTTCAAGGGCTGTGTCTTGCTATTCTTCCATTCGCACCAGATTTAAGAGCCGAACCTCCACGATGTTGTCCCTGTTGCTAAATTCCTACATAAACTATAAAACTGAGATCTGTAATTTAATTGGGAATATAGGGTTCTGACCATAAACCAGATGGAACGGGGATGTTCCCAGGGTGGCCTTGACACGAATGCGATCCGTCCAAAGGGTGAATTTCAACTTTTGATGCCAATCCCAGGGATTCTATTCTAGAAGGTGTTTGATCACTTCAAGTAGATTTTTATTCATTTATTCAGCAACGCCATTCCCCTGGGGATAGTAGTTTCTAGAAAACTTCAAAGTGATCCTCCGATTGTAGGTCCATTTGAGTAACTGCACCAAAGAAAATTTTGAACCATTGTCACATACCAAAGCAAAGGGCATTCCAAACCCTGTGACAATGTTTTCTTCCAAGAATTTGATGACCACATCTACCATATTGTTTTTACACGGTATAGCCTTAGACCACCGAGTGTAGTAATCAATAGCAGTGAGTATGTATTGGTGATTAGCAGACGAGTTGGGGTTGATTTCCCCAATGAAGTCAAATTCCCACTAGGCGAAGGGCCTAGCCTCGTAGACTGGTTGTAAAGGCATAGCTGGGTTACACTCACGATGTGCCGCAGTTTGGCAAGTATGGCATTTCCTAACATGAGTGTAAAATTCCTTGACTATACAGAGCCAATAGTATCCGGCCCAAAGGATCTGATGGGTAGTGGCGTCGGCTGAGCCATGCCCAGTTCCAAACTGCCCGTGGAATTCATTAATCGCTCTTACAGCTTGGTCTCTGTTGGTGCACCAGAGGTACACTCCCTTGTAGTTTCTACGGTAGATCACAAAGTTTTTGATCATGAAGTGGGTGCTTTTAATCCACAGGGCACAGCATTTATGGGGAGGTAATCCCTCTGGGCATTTATTATTTAGTAGAAAATATACCACAGGTCTTGGGTAATGGAATCCACTATGTAAGTTTGACATTCTATGCGGGGAGTCTCTTCTGCCATCACTCGACTTAGTCCCTAGCCCCGGACTATCTTCATGGGCTGCATTTCTAAGTCATATTCCTGGAGGATGGCCATCCATTTTCCCCTTCTCTCACCCAATTTTCTCTGCATCAGCAGAGACTTGATGGCCTGGTCCAGAATGATTGCATGTATCTTTCTCTGGAGAATATAATGCCAGAATTTCTTCACGACGTGAACTAGAGCAAAGGCCTTCTTTTCTAGTGATGAATATCAGACTTTGGTGTTCTTAAAGGGGGAGCTCATGAAAGCTATTGGTCATTCTTCCCCTTCAACCTTTTGAGTCAACACTGCCATGGCAGAATGTGGCGAAGAAAAGGAGTAAATGTAAAATGGAAGGGAATAGTCCAGACTAGCTAGGACAGGTGCTTCTGTTATTGTCTATTTGATCTGGGCAAATTCCCGCTTTGCTTCAAGACTCCACTCAATCTTGGTATCCTTCATCATCTCATTGAGTGGTTTGACTATTTCTATGAATCTTGTGATGAACCACTGGATGAAGTTAATCTTTCCATAGAAGGATCGCATCTCTTTCTTGCTGCTAGGAATTTGTAAGTTTAGCAATGCTTCGACTCTGTCAGGGTCTATGGATATACCCTTCTCAGAGATGATATGCCCAAGAAACTTCCCCTTGGTGACCCTGAATATGCACTTCTTAGGGTTGAGGGATATTCCATACCGGTGACATCTCTCACAGATCTGAGCGAGATGGGCGGAATGGTCACGCCTGTCCTGGGAAAAGATGGTCAAATCATCCATGTAGATGATTATGTACCAATTCACAAGGCCCTCGAATGCAATGTCCATGGCCTTTTGAAATGTATCCCATGCATTGATCAGACCAAAGGGCATTCTCCTGTATGCAAACTTTCCGCACTTGGTGGTACCGTTTTCTCTCTATCTTCATACTTAACCATGACCTGGTTACATCTAGAGTACCCATCCAAGAAGGACATCATCTGGGATCCATTCACTATCTGCAACACCTCATCCAACGAAGGGAGAGGGTGATTATCTTTCTTGGAGGCCTTGTTCAAGTTTTGGATATCCATGCAAAGGTGGATCTCACCATTCTTCTTTCTCACTGGGACCAGGTTGGAAACCCACATAGTATGCCGGATTGGGAAGATTATCCAGGCTAAAAGTAGTTTTTCTACCTCTTGATGAATCAGAGGCTCTATTAGGGGGTTGACTGGTCTTTTCCTTTGTCGAAAGGGCTTAGCATTAGGTTTCAGGGGAATAGTATGGGTCATGATGGATGTGTCATATATTTTCAAATCTTTGTATCCCCATGCAATTACGTTGATGTATTCTCAGAGAACCGCAAGAATCTTCTCATTTTCCTCAGGGGAACATGAGGTACCAATGTGAATCATCTTTTCCTCACCGGGATGGCCGATGTTTACCTTTTCAAACTTTCCTCCCTCAGAGGAGGATGACACCTTCTCCCAGGCCCAAGGGTCTGAGTCAAAGATTAATTCCAGTGCAACCATCCCCTTTGGGATGGTGTTAGTAGGTAGGTCCATGATCCCATCATCTTCGTCACCCTGCCCAGTATCGTCATGGTCTCGTTCTTCCACTATCTAGTTTTCAAAGACGCCAATGTTCGCCATGAAGGCCAGGATATGATGATCATCCTCAAAAACCTGAAAGTGGGTGACATTATCTAGAATAGACGGGGTGGGGACCATCTCAACTAAAAATCTCCAGAGTCGCGAGCCGACCATTGGCTCAAGTGTGCTGGTAGAAATGGCGAGGGCATCCGGGACATAGTTTTTTCATCAGGGAATGAGGTCAATGTCGAAGGCATCAAAATCTTCAATAAGGCTCCAAGCCTGGTTGCGGTATTTGGCCAGCCTTTTGTCGTGACATGTGTATTGACTCTAGACTTTTTTAACAATCAACTCTGAATCACCCAGAGCCCGAAGGCGGGTGACACCTTTCCTTAATGCAAATAAGAGTCCAAGGACCAAAGCCTTGTACTCTGTGACATTGTTTGTATAGTTAAACTGTAGTCTATAGGATGCGAGGAAGGACTTCCCTCGTGGGTTAATTAGTTCTACCCCAGCCCCGAAGCCTTGTTTGGATCGAGACCTATCAAAATTGAGGGTCCACAAGTCAGTGTTCGTAATCTGGGGTTGGGGAAGGGGAGTGGCTTTTGGATTATTATTCGTGGACTTAGGGGTTCCCTCCCGGACTACTAGCGTGGATGTAGAGTTTACCTCTAAAGGTGTTTGGATTTGGGATTCCCGGGGAGACGGCACCAAAGGAGTGCATCCCGTAGGAACACTGGGCCTCAGAGAATCAGGTATATGTTCTTTATTCTGGAAGGTATCGAGGTGCTGGTTAGCAACCGAAAGACAAGGCCCACACTCAAGCTCTGAATATTTCTGATAGTATGCTCGACACCAAGTGTCAGATACGAGTGTAGCAAGGGTTGCTATGGAACCTTGAGAGTTGATCTCAACTCTCATCTTTTCTTCTAGGTCTTGGGCTCTCTGCAGCACTGTGGGATCCTCTCCGGGGATGAAATCAAATGTTAAGATTTCAAAGGGTCGGCACACCCCCAGGGAAGTCTCATAGAAAAAGACCTCATTGACCCTCCCAACCTCGGTAAGGGCCTGTTTCATCTGGGGTTCACTTTCGACCTAGATCTTATTTGATTCTCCTTTCCATGGAAGCCATAAATGGGTGAAGTCGGTCGAAAAGTATCCATTCAAGGACATAGACTGATTTTGACTTAATAACATCCCATAAGTCTCTGGGATGTCCACCACTTGGATGTCAATTACGCTGGCTATCTTGGGGTCCTTGATAAGCTATATCCAGACATTCTTTAATTCCCCCACCATTTTTACAGCAGTTTTATCGAGCTAGATCACTGCACCATTAGATGGGGTGAGATGGAATCTGAGCTTCTGAAAAATGGACAAGGGCATGATGTTACCCGAAGCTCTGGAGTCTACTAGGTAGTTGTGTATATTTTTTCCTTGGATATTCAGGCCTAGTAGGAAGGGGGATCCTCATTATTTCCCCGAAAGATGGCCGCATTAGCATCTTCAAATGAGACAGTCTTGGGTGGGCGGCTGACGGCTTCTGGGTTCCCCAAGAGCTTCAGAAGAGACTTCTCCTGCTCAGGACAATTTAGCAAAACCTCCATCAAGGTCATGGAGGTGGTGGTCTATTCTAACACCTTCGTAATGTTGAATCTTCCTCTTGGGAACTGGTGATTTTCCTTGGCTAGATCTTTTGTTTGAGTAGAGCTAGGACCTTTTGGAGGAGTGGGTCAGTCTGTCGTGTTATTCTAGGGAGGAGGAGTGTCTTTGATAGGAGGTGTGGGCATGTAAGCTGGTCCTTTACCAACCTGACTCTGAGTATTATATGGAGTCCATAGGTTGGTAAAGGAATTGGCCTTGAAGGGCAGGATAGATTCATCAAAGAATCCCTGTAATTCAGATTCCTCTTCATCCTCCCTCAAAGTTCCAAAGAAGATGGTGTCACAGGTGAAGGCACTATGGGTTGGCTCTTGGACAGGAGTCTCTGGAGGGGTGGTATCATGCGACTACTACCTATCTACCTGGGAGATCATGATGACCTTCTCCAATGTGGCACAATTAACTTCATTGTGTGAACCTGTGTCGTGCAATCTACACCAATTAGTCATGGGATGGAAGTCTGCAACTGGTGTGAAATGTGATGGTCCAGCACCATTTTGGTTCAGAGGCGGGCCTCCAGTGTTCACGTTATTATTCCATTACTGTTGATTGGGCCTAGGCCCGTTGTTAAAATTTCTTCCTCCGGCGTTGTTGTTTCATTGGCTGGAGAAAATATTTCCCCTCTGGAAATTTGAATTCTGGGGTGCGTAGGAACCTGCCTTCAGTTGGCCCATGTCCATAGTCAAGGTAGACAACATTCACCAGAGGGATTCAACCTCCACGGTCAACTAAGTGTTGGCATCATAGTGTGATGTTTGTTGTTGGTTTCCCGAGAAGGCAGCAGTATTAGCCAGAGTCAAGGGAGGCAATCCTCCAGTCGTGGATGACTGAAAGAAGGGCACTCTAGATGGTTGTGTCTGAGACTATTGTGCCTGCTGCGGCTGATTCCAAGGGAAAATTTTTAGACCTGGCACCGTCTGGGTCTATGTTGGGTAAACGTACTAGGCCTGCTTGTCTATCAGGGGTGGCGGAGGATTCATCGCCATCGAGGGGGCTCCCATCGCCAGGTTGGGATTGTACTCCCCGGCATACACAGTTCCGTCGGGGACCATGTTGAAGGGTTTACTCTGCCCAATCCCACCTGGGAATTTGTCGAGACCATGGGACAATTCTAAAGCTAGGTTGTAAAATTTTTCCAAGGTGTCCTGGTCGCCCATGGTGGTTGTTCTCCAAAGGAGAGTGGCAACGAAAGGGTCCATTGCGTTAAGGTAGGTCTATATGGTTACTTCTAGGGATGGAATAAAAGGGCCCATGCACCACTTTAAGGCATGCTGGAACCTATGGTTGAATGCTACAAGAGGTTCATTGGGTTCCTTCCTAATGGAGATGAACTGACTATGGGACTATGCTGGGTCCACATGTACACGAAAGGAAGCTAGGAAGGCATCCTCCATGTCCTGCCAACTATTTATGGAGTTGGCAGGAAGGTTAAGGTACCAGTTCAACTCACCTTGCCCTAAAGACAAGGGAAACATATGAGTCACAACATCTTCATGCTAGATCCGGTGTCAGTTCATGTCATCCTTGTATGCCTGTAAATGCTCTTCTACAGTTTGCAAGCCTAAGTGCTCGTATCGTGGGTAGATCTTCTCTGGGTGAGAGGGTAAGTCATTGATTGCACCAGAAAAGTTCCCATTGGGGACCCAGTGCTTCCAAAATATGCGGCCATTGGGGAAACTAGATGTTGGGTAGTTTGGGCACTAGTTCCTGGGATTGCCTGAGAAGTTTGGGTATTCTGAGGTATGCTAGACCCTTAGACAATAGTGGTTGGTATGATTTTCAAGGTCCATTTCTTTCGAGTAGGAGGCTCAAGTTTGACAAACCTTCCGGGGTTCGGGGAAGACCTAAGGATTCTTTCAAATTTCACTGGGGAGAAAGACCCAATGCTGCTGAAGGCTTGACTCTTAAAACTATAACTCGCGAAACCCTCAGGAGGTGTAAAATTAGAATCTCGGGAGGGGGATGAGTTCGTGCCCTCCTAGTGCCAGTTTTTGTTGACGGAGTTTTGCTGGCCGGGTCCGCTAATAGTCATAAGTTGTCACTAGGTACCGGAGATACTGGCCAACTCTGCCTGCAAAGGTTATCTGTGGGAGTTAGATTCCCCGGGCCTTTAAGCACCTGGGTGTCGGGTCACAACGGTGCGGGGCTCGGTTGGGAGAAGTGACTATTTTTGAGGAGGATAGCTGGTTTCTTCAACTCATTCCCTCTAGAGATTCAATAAGGTAAGGTTTCCCCCAGCATTCTACACTTAGCAAATAAAATGAAAAAGATCCTGCAGGGTTAGAAATACTTCATCTAACTATAGTCATGTTTAAGCATCCAGAACATCAATAATACTCTGACATACTACACTAAATACCGAAGAAATACACAACCATCAGTTAGAATTTCATCAGTAGAAAGGGAAAAGAGGTCATTGATCTATTTAACATATCAGAGTAGAAGACATAAAAAACATAAAACATGAAATACCATTAACTTAGAAGCAGGAATGCCAACAACATCATTGAAAAGGGCTTTCCCTTCTTCGTTAATGTCTCTTCTAGCAAGCACTGGTGCATGATACAATGATAGCTCCAAGGGAGCATCTAACTATTGAAAATAGAACAATGGAGCATTGAGCTCTGCAACTAAAAATGAGAAATTGTCTTTCTATTACTGTGGACAACAAAATCATCAATTTTGCCAACCCTTGGAAATGGGTAGGTCTGGCTATTTATAAAATTCTCTTCTAACCCTAACCCTATTTTATATCATGTTCCAATAAAATACAATATCTGGGGGCCAGTACTACCTAGGCCACCCTACAAAAGACCTTAAGATGGAATAGGCCTGCTATGTCAGAAGAATAAGACAAGAATATACAAAGGAAAAATCAGTCTCGAGAAGAGAGCCAGGAAGGAGAAGGAAGAAAGTAGGTCCCCCGGGGATTGAGGCTACATGCCTCATAAATGGGAAATGTGGTGCCCTGTCTCCAATGTACTAGGTGTACTTCTGAGCAGTGCCTCGAGAAGACCATCCAGTCAGAAAACCAACTATTGAGTCGACACCCCCTTGATGTAGCCAACCACCTTCTAATAGCCTTTATTAACCGCTTCTAAAAGTGACCAGTCAGCTTTGGGGACCGGGACACAGATCACTTGAAAGAATACAAAATTTTGGATCCGAGACTCCAGGATCAGGGAACTTATGTCCCCAAAAGAATAAAGAATACCCGATGTTTGAGTTTTCCCCAGCCTCTGGAGAAAGCTCAAGGTTGTTTATTATCATTGAAAGCCTGGAGGAGGCAGGAGATGCCATCCTCATCAATACTTTTTAAGATGGCCCTTTGTTACTTAGCCACTTCAATCTATTCCCCCAGGTCTAGAACATTTTCTTTAAACTCACCGGCCATTTTTGCTACGTCGTGGCCACTAAGTACCATGCGAGTTAATTTTTTCATTTGGGCCCCATCTATCCCCTCTAGGGATTTATACCGGGACTTCAATATTCATCAAAACTCCCCAAAACTGAATCCTCAGGTGTACATGTATCTGTGCTGAGGGGATCAGCCCCAGAAGTCTTTATTACAAAAGACTTATATAGATTGAAAGAATATTTTACCGCATTGACTTTATCCTGTAGATACCCTACCAGTTGCTTGGTTACCTCCAATGTGAGGTCAAGTCTGGAGTGTTGGGTCCTCACAAAATCAAATGATTCATCCCCCAGAATTCTGGATTCAGAAATCATTTCCTCTCCTAGGCCAAGGAGTTCTTCAAGCTCCACCTTCCATGCTTGATAATTCTAGATATCACTCTCCCACAGGTCAATAAGAGTCTCTTCCTGGTGTATAACATATCGGGCCATATATAAATCTGGGAGGGTGGATACCAGGAAATGTCGGGTGTTTCCTATCTGTAGAGTGACCCACTCGTCCACTGCCTGGGCCTTCTTCTTCATAGTTCGTAGAGAGTCTATGTCACTCTGTGGTAAATATTCAGAGGTGGAAGCCTCTGGAGGAGCGACATTGATAGGTCGAGCCAGCTCAGTGAGCAACCCCATAAGGTTTGCTTTTTTTTCTTTTTCTGCTTTGAGCCTCTGGGTTTCTTTTTCATAACTGGCTTCCACTGCCCTAGCTGCCTCCTTCAGCAAGTCCACCTCACCCTATTTTCCCCTTTTACCTAGTGATACCTCTGCAATGTTATAATCTTTGGGCTCTACGGTTGCTTCATCGGTGCCTGGGGGAGGTGTCGCCACAATGGCAATTATTTCCCCGCCCGACCTAGTTCGAAGAGTATGAATCATCTGGGATTTCTTTGACTTGGGTAGGGCCTGGACTTGGGCCATCATTTCGGCTAGGGAGAGAGGAGTTACGGGAGCAGATGGAGCTTTTCTTTTTCGGCTCTCTATTAACCACTGAGGCAGTAGGGGTGGCCTTCCTGCCAGAATCTGTTCCCTTGGTTCTTCCCCGATGTCCTGCGGCTATTGCTGCTCAGTGGTGTGGACCTGATCTGTCCCTTTCCCTGTGTCTTCTTTTGTAGCAACATTTTCCTCAACAACCTCCATCTCCTCAACCTTTTCCTCTGTGTCGATTTCTCGGTCTAGACTTTGGTAGGCTTCCTCGGGGATTTCCTCTTCATGCTGCTCTTCTTGTTGCTCTTGTTGTTGCTCGGCCTCTACTGCCAGGGTTTCTTCTTCTGCTAGCTCATCCTGTGGTAGTAGGGGAGATGTTGGGCTGAGATTTAAAGTTTGAGCCACGGGAATCACCTTCCCAAAGGTCGCTCCCAGGAGTGGCGTCTGGAACGTGGAAGCTGGGGTTACGGTTATTCCCGAAGGTCTGGCTCCCCTAGTGGATGCCATTTTTTCACCTTGTCTTTGTTTGTCCACCCCTGGACCCTGCATCTTTTGAGCCTCAAAGGCAATCTCTAGCTCTAGCTCTCTTTCTTCTATCTATTTTTCCTACTCCTGCGCAGGCTCTTGTTCAGGAGCTTCTTGCTCTGCAGCTTCTTATTCTGCCTCTGGGACTTCTGTCCCTGCCTGTCTGGTGTCCCCCTGCAAGTTTCTAAACTCGTCGGTTGCAAAGACATCAAATTCCTCCTGTGGAGGGGGACTAGATGGGACTTCTACATGCTCTATTTCCTTCTCTTGCTCTGCGGAACTGGAAGAGAGGATTTCTACTTGTTGGGCTTAGGATGTTCCCAACCGCGGCTCTACCTTAGGCTTTTTGTTGAGCCTTTTCTTT
Source organism: Thuja plicata (assembly GCA_018584345.1). NCBI lineage: Eukaryota > Viridiplantae > Streptophyta > Pinopsida > Cupressales > Cupressaceae > Thuja > Thuja plicata. The sequence goes on along the minus strand of MU228281.1, from coordinate 446,184 downwards.
CTTTGGGTAACCAAAGGTGACCCCGCATCCCTTATTACTGCTACTTCTATGGGATCCACCCCCGTTTCCTTTACCATTAAGGCTGCTAGCAACGGGGAGGAAGAGGGATGAATTAACCCGGCCATGAGTGGTGGAGTGGCCAACCGCGTTATTAACTTCTCCCTCATTTTTTGGGAGGCTGCCACTGATTGTTTTATCTTTTATTTGATGGGGAATTCTTGCATAGGAGGGGTCATCTCTTTCTCTTTACCTTTATCAACTCTCTGCGAAGAATTCCTGGCCCCCGAAGTCAACCTTGGTACTAGCTGGGCCGCTCGGCGGGTACTTCTGGGGCACACCCTTTTGAAATAGGCATGACTTCGCTCGACCACCTCTCAAGTGAAGTACTCAATTGTAGGCCCTTCCTGGGCATCCCAATTCATTGGTGGAAGAGTCCTTGTGTCGATCCCCTTTGCCTTGTACTGGGGGTCGGTAGTGGGGGCGGCATCTGAGAAGTCCTCCGGAAACCTTAGGAGCTTCAACTTTTGCATCATGTCGGCTATCATTCTGATGTAGTGTCAGCTCCACACCTCCATGTTGTCTTGGCAATCTACCCAAAAATCCTCCATATGGATGTGATGGGGCTCCGAAGCCCGGATCAGTGCCATTGAAATCTTTTTGTGCGGATCAAAATTTTTCCACGCTAAGTAAAATTCCTCCAAGTTGTAGCTTTTCAATTCATTGTCTGCCTCCTTTGCGGTGGCCAGGCTACATGTGTAGTTCCCACAGGTGATTGGGAACAAAATATTGGGTATCTTTTTTAAGGAAAATAGGGCATGCACCTCCATTATTTTCCTGCAGTATTCCAAGAGCATGATCTTGTCCCCACAATGTTTGGGCAACAAGTAGGGTTTCCCAGAGAAGCCGGTGACCCTAATGTAGGTGTGCTGTTGGAACTGAATGTATTAGTGTCCATAACTATGGACCAAATTCATTTCCTCTGAGGAAAGGCGGTATCCTACATCCCGGGTGGGTGTGAGCAGATGATAATAAATGAATGCATCATTTACCTGGCAAAAATTGGGGAAGCTGGCCGCCCATTAAACTTATGGGAAATGGTCCCATAGTGCCTTTTGTCCTGGGCCAATCCCGAGCACGCTGTCTATGAGTAGGCCATGGGCATGGGTCCTCTGCTACGCTAGGGCCCAGAAAACATAGGAAGACATGTAAAATTTCTTCTTCCTATTCAGTTGAAGGAACTAAGAGTCGACATGGTTAGAAATTATTGTTGCCCAGTTGAAGTATCCTCCCCTGGTGGAGATATTGAGGACGAAATAATACATCCATTTAGCAAATTATTGGGCGGAGGGCTACCCAAAGACCTTAGCCAATGCTATCATTTCCATTTGAATTCTCTCTTTGAACTCAGAGTAGGGAATCTCTATCTTCATCCTTTTGGGGTCCCTCTTTGGAACCTTGAGCCAATGGGTATTCATGTATACCCGGGCGACATCCTCCAGCTGTGTAAATTGGGTCAAGGCATCTTTCCTTGTAACCACTGTGGCCTTGGTGAATTGTGGGATTCTAAGACCTACCTGGAACGTGACTAGGTCAAGGGATACCAGAGGAGTAGGGTATCCGGTTGGTTCTACGGCCACGAGCATAACAGCCCAAACAGAAGAGTTCTAGTTGGTGGCCAGTGTCAATATCAGCTTTGGGGATTGCACAGAGCACAGGAAATAAGCCACCTTGAGGATTCTAGAGTCCCCAACATTGATTGCTAGCTGATCTCCAGCCTATCACTAGATGTACATTATTTTCACTAAGGCCTACATTTCTGGCCACGTCCTGATGCTGGTGTCGGTAATAAGTTTGACCTTGGACTTGATCTTTGAGCCCATAATGACATTGTCTTGCATGAACTTCATGGTCAGGGGCATCTTCTCCAGGGCCTTCTCCATTTTGGACTTTACTACCGCCCTGGTGGCTACTGCGGAATTTAGCTCTGGACTTCCGGGTGGAGAGGATGCAGATGCTTCAGACATCTTTGGGAAGTGAACTCTGGAAACCTGCAAGGCAAAGTGACCGTCAGAACATATTAACAAATAAGTATTCTGGGGTCTGGAGATCCTACCATCTCGATGCTTGCTTTTCCTAAAAATTTAGTTTCATTCAAAAAGAACTGAAAAGCACACGCACCATATGAACTAAAGATTTTTACTAAACATCCAGGTCTGGGGATTTTATCACACTTGGTAAAGACATGGGATGGATGATGGTAATAGACCTAGAGCCCAAAGAAGTAACCATTGGTGAGGACGTATAAAAAAGGCAAGTCATCAAGCCCATGTGGGCGCCACATGCATGGGTATTAAATAGGAGTTATGGCGATGACAGCGGAGCCAACTATTCAAATGTGCGAAAAGTGAAGGCCACTTGGCTGGAATTGATTGTGCGCATGGGACATAAATGAGGGTCTAACTGGTTTTATGGAAGAGAGAGAAAAATGCCTGTTTGAAACTGGTCGAGAGTCAAGTTTCAAACAGGTGGTTTTCTGCCCCAAAATGAGTTCATGGGCGGAAAACCAGAAACACAAGTGACTCGACCACCTTGCCAAGTCACCCAGAAGGATATACTTGAATGTCAAGGGATATATACATGGGAACGGTGGGATATACAAAGACTATACACACATGTACAATGTGGAACAACGTCCGTAGGAAACCAGGCAAGGCAGAGTATATAGAGCTATTTACATATCCTACAAACTAACCACTTCTGCGCAAAGGGAGGACAACCCTCTGGCAGAGCTAACCCACCAACGGGTGACAAAACTAGAAAATAGAAAACAAACAAAACAGAAAGACGACAAAAAAAATAATAATAAAAGAAACACCAAACAAACCAGAAGAAAACAAAAAGGTAGGAACAAAAACACCAACCTGAGAATGCTGAAAGGTGGAGGAAAGGAGGAAGTTACCACGGGAGCTTTGCAACAGCTTCAGTTGTCAAATGGTCACAGCCCGCCACCATGAAGCACTCATAATCGCCTGAGAAGGATGGAAGTGTTAAGCACTGATTACAGCTAACTCTCTGCAAATCACTCTGTAATCACTTTAAAATTTCTCTAAGTTCTCGAGAGTTTTAATCACGGTAAATGTGAAAGTGACAAATAAGTTCTATTTATACCCGTGGTAAAAAGGTCGTCCACCTCCTTTCAACAATCTCTGAACAAGCAAACCTCCGGACCCTGGACCCAGGAATTCCCCACGACGTTAACCTTAAGAACATCATGGCAAAGAATCCCGGAGTCCAGAGTCTGGCTCCCAATGGAGAACGACCTCCGAGACCGGAGTCCCAGAGATGAAAAACCAACTAAACAAAACACAACAACGGGGAAGAAATCCCTAGAGAAAGAAAACAAAAGGGGAAAAAAGACAAGGCAAGAGCCGCAAGAAAAGACAAACTAAAGAAAAAAGGGGGGACCCAACATTTTGTACCCAAAATGTAGGGATGGGGATGCAGGGCATAACAGATTACAGTCTTCTTGAGTTTCAATTGGTAGTTTAGGTATTCTCAAAAAAATTTCATGTGGTATAAGTGCAGGGTCAAGCCTGGAATATTTCAATGTGGCAAAATCTTGGCAACATAGTCACAGAGTCTCTCTTCTAAAGAATGAGATTTAATCCCCATTGTATGTCAGGATTATAATAATCCTGACCAAAGTATTATTTTGTACATTATATTGAAAATAAGGTCTTTTACAAAGGTTTTTCTATCTTCTTACATTAAACTTTATGAAAGTAGTCGGAAGGAATCGAGTTTCTCTTATGAGTACTTCAATGTCCACTTAAAAACCAATTCATCTCTGGCTGTAGCTCCATTTGTGTTAAGGTTATGTTTTCTAATTTATTATGGAGTTTTGCACAAGGGAGACGATTTAGTAGTTGAGCATTTAAATTTACTGTTCCTTAAAATTGTATAATTATTTATAGTAGTTTATCTAACAGGTTCTCTATTTATACCTAAGGTTTCAAGTCTCTATCGTCAAAATAGGTTGTCATGTATACGTGCTTTTTTTTAAGGTGTCCAAAATGACCCCCAAAAAGGTTAACTGACTATTGCGCATTAATTCATGTTCTATTTGTGCATTGATGTAGAATCACATGATCTTTTCCTTTCTACATCTAAAGAATAAATTTCATTCAATTATCATTACGCTTGACCAACACTAACAAATTTTATGTCGCAATTACTAGTGTTGTAATATTAAAAATATATGACATTAAATCAACAAATTTGATAACAACTATTGGAACATGTTCAACTATTGGATCCTCTCTTGTAATTCTTGTATGGTGTTGTGTTATTATATCAAGAATTAATATTTGCTCAACAATGTTAAGTTTCATTTTCTCAATATTTATATCACTATCAACATCATTTTAATGTGTAGTGGGTATACTGAAGATGAAATGTTATATACAATGGGTGGGAAGTGATCACCTTTATTAGTCATTTTATGGTCATTATAAAAATGTCTCCAACATTAATAAATTCACAAATCTCAAGGGATTCCAACTTTATGTAAAAATGGGATCTTTAAAATAAGATATGCGCATTCATTGAATATAATTTTAGTCAAATATTACAGCTTCAAATGTCCCCATACTTAAATTTTAGGGGGTCTTAAATTCATTGCTTTGTCGATAATATTTATCCTAATACTTGTGTAATAGTCAAAACCCCCTTAGAGATGCTAAAACGTCTTTTAAAAATTGCAAGAGAGATCTCAGACAAAGGAGATCTAGCACAAGAGTCCTATAGAGCACAAGTATACATGAGCATGAAAGCAAGGGGAGTCTTGACCATGGGTAAATCCTATGAGATGTGAGAACTTGGACTAAGGTGTGAGAACTTTGACTAAGGATAAATAAATTGCAAGCACCCAATATTTAAATGGTCATTACTAGCTATTAGCTAGGTCCCTTGGCCACTCTTATCTTACAATCATAAATACCTAGCCTTCATTGATAATTTTCTTCTTCAATATGGAAACTAATTCTTGATTATAAACTATCTATTAACCATGTGGAAAGAATTTTCCAATATGTGCTATGGCTTGTTAGTATTTGCTAATTCATTGTGCTAACTATAAAGCAATAAAATACATTAGTGGAAAATTCTTAACTACTCATTCCAATAGGCTACCACGTGGTGTAGCTTACACAACTCTCCATTGTCTATCCTCCATTATATCTTTTACTACCATCATTGATCTTGTGACAAAATGACATGTGTTTTGTCTATAGTGACTTGGAAAATATAAGATGAATTCTCCCTATTACATGAGGTCACATGAAGTACGGTGAAGATCCTTTGGTCAATTATATAGAGGATATAGTGACCTATTTTATTATATTAGCAAAGCTAATGGTGATTATTAATGTAAACCTAGTTCGCCAAATGTAATGATGGTGACAAATCTAGAGGTTAGTTGCTTTCTCTCAAATTTATTTTAGCTTCCTTTCTTATTACAATAGCTTTGAATATCTATTATGCCATAGTAGGATATGATATTTTTTACGATCTTACTTTTTTCTCACCAAAAACTCTTGAATATTTCTTGAGGTCATGTGTTATTTATACTTCTCAATGTCATTTCTAAAAATTATGGCTTACATTTTTGTTGCATAGATATGTTGGAGAAATAGTGAGAAACTTCATTTTATTCATTAGTTATGTCAACTAATAGATATCCAAACTCTATATCTTAGTGTTAGTACCATAAAAGTTGTACTTTATATGCTATATAGATTAGAAAAATTATTTGTTTGGGGAGGCTTCTTTTTCCTAAAACATACTTTTAGGTAGGCTTATATTAGTTCATGTATTTCCATGACATGGACCTCTTTTAGTTCCACAATTTATAGGAAAGGGCATAATCAACATAATTTATGGAAAAGAAAAAAATATTTTTTGATGTATATTTTCTTAGTAATATTTTTTTTTTAAGTCAAACATACAAATGTTTGAGATTTTTTTATTTGATGTCAATTTGTGTCTAATATAATATAGTTATGTGGCTTTTTTACTGCAACCTCTATAAAAATCCTAATTTTGACTAAAGAAAAAATTAATGGGAGTGAAATTTTTTAGAAAAATCTTAAAAATAATGAGGTGGCTACCAAAAATGCCATGACATAGATAGTTTTGGGAAAATCCATAAAGGAAAATTTTGCACTCATTGAACCAAATTTTACAATGAGAAAAAAATGGATTTGGGTTTCAGCCAAAACCTTTTCATTTTAAACCTTGTGGACGATATACAAGCCACATGGTCTTGGTCAAGATTGTTCCAACTAGAACCTTTTTTAGATAAAAATATTTCAATACAAACATTTTGGTTGGCCTAAAACTTGACACAGATTTGTGCTTTTACCTATGCAAGTTTAAATTTTTTTTTTGAATGAGTAACCGCTTTAAAACAAGTGCCCATTATTGAAAATCAATGTCAAATACTATTTTTAAAGCTAAAAATGATCCACTTTTCCTGAAATTGGACCTCTTGTACTTACCCATGTGTTAATTCTTTCTTGTAAATACTTGTCTCTTTATTTTTTGGCTTAAATTTGAGATTAAACTCTTGGAATGGCTCATGTCTGACATAATAATAGTATTTCATACCATGTTGCATCTACAAGTATGTTTCGGTGGAAATCTCATATGAACTGAGAATAATGCAGTAAGGACCCTTTATATCATGGTTGATAATATATATTTCTATGAAATATTTTAATTGCACATCGTCTATGTATTCCTTAAAAAAATTATATATACCTACCATTAACCATGGCCACTCATCGTAAAACATAGAATTATCCTTATCCCTACTAGCATCTATACACATTGTATCCATTTTCATATCATCATAGCTATTCACATATTTCATCTATATAATAATAATATTTCTTAAATATTCACATGTCTTAATCTCCATGCATCTAACTAGTTCCTAGCCCTCTTTCTTTTATTCATTCAAATCTCTTCCATTCATTTTTGTTCCTAGGATCCTAACTCTCCTTTTAGGAGATCAACCATATTTTGTCAACCCATATACTCTGTCAACCCGATTTATATCTCACTAAGCATATATACTTCTCTTATTTGAAGTCATGCCACTTTTATCATTCAAGAATCCATCTAAAAAGAGAAAAATATAAGCATTTAAAATTTATTTGACATGTTATCCTAACACCATCAAGCTTCCATCAATCTCTACCTTTCATTTAACATCACATCTTCACTAATTAATTGATTATACCATATTCTATCTAATGAGTAAATAAGTTATTATATTTATATAATCAAATAAATCCTAATTCACAAATGAATTTATTACTAATTAATTTTAGAAATTCTTATCTTTTTAATTAGGCTCATGCGCATTTTCTTCTCATTTGAAAACCAAATGTAAATACTATTCATCTCACTAGTGATAAAATCTAAAACTGAAGCTTTAATATCTCCATCCTCCATTCATGTTTTAAATTTACCATTCACTTACACTCTTGTCAAGAATCTACATGTATAAATTATATTTATCCATACAAATTTAATATTGATCATCCACTTACATTCTTCTTAAGCCTCCACTTATTTGCATGTACTTTCTTCATATAAACTAAAGTCAGTCTAGCCCTTCATATACTTGATTACATCCTATCCTTCTAATTTCAACCTTCTCATCTCTCCTCACATGAAAAATAATCTTTACCATAAACTCTAAGAAATAATATCAACCATCTATGTGAAGAGCTCAATTTCATTATAAACTATCATTTCAAACACACTTTCTACATGTGGAGGTTCTTTAAAGTTCATAGGTACATGTATATTAAATTTAAAATATTTCTATGATCAACCTACATTCTATACCTATCAATCCTTTATCCATATAAAAGAGATTATGCATGCATCAAGAAGATACAATAATTATTTTTCCTTGAATGATTATGTATTGTTCAATGCTCATTTATTCTATTGGAGATGTAGTATCAATTCTAGAGTAGAGTTATTTTACATACATATTCCTTATTTATCCTATACATTTTGGTGTTCACATCATAGAGTAATGACACGACTAAATGACATTAAAATAATAATAATATTTTCCAATGTTCAACTTAACCGTGATGAGACAAAATACTAGTATTTGAAGACCCTCTTATATTTTCATCGTTTCTCATAAAGTAACTCATCAACTTATGTTGTTCATTTTGACTTTATCATCCATATTCAATTAATTTTAATGTTGATTCATAACATCTAATATAAAGCTCCCAAGATGGGTAGGTGGATTTATTTATTAGAGATGTAGAAGGTACTTTGGTGCTGGCCTATCTAGCTAAATTGGGAATCCAAACCTCAAATTTTACTGAGGTGCCAATGGATTTTAATGATACGCCTCTCACTAAAGCTAAAGGGATTAAAACTAGCACTTGCACCCATAGGAGGTGCAAGGGGTACGCTGATAGGCTCTTAATGTAAAAGCATGAATATAGTGTTGGGAAGCTTATAAAAGAGACATGTGAAAAAATGTTACATTTTAGAAGTGCATCATGCACAGAGCAGTTACATTTATAGAAAGAAATAAAATTACAGTAGTGAATTATTGTATTTTACAATTGCCGATGGGAACAAACAAAAAAGGCAAGGAAAAAAGCTGAATACGGGAATACGAATCTTCTTTGTAGTCTCTTCATGACCTATAAGTAGCAACCTGTAGATGAGGGAAATTTAATAATTGATAAGCAAAGATAGATTTGATTAATGAACGGGGAAACGAAAAATTATAGAATTAACATAGTGGTAGAAAAGGTAATTTCACACACTTTGATGCTGTGGAAGGTCAACAAATTCTTCCTTTTATCATTTTCATGATCAACAAGTGTCAACCTGTAGAAGAGAGTAATGTAATGCTTGATAAGCCAAAATAGATTCCATTAAATGAAGACATGAATTAATATGAATTTTAGTAGTTTAAAAGTTAGTGTACAAGTTGATTCACATACCTGGGCTTTGTGTGAGATAAAGTGCAGGCGAGCTTCTTCTTTCTTTCTAATAATG
>MU228281.1:375531-426119 GCA_018584345.1 Thuja plicata | reverse complement strand
CTTCATAGTATTTATCGGTGTTAGCATATGAGGGCATATTAATGAAACTATTTGCCAAAAGGCCTAAATGTAGTTGGAAACTAAATGCGGGTAGGTGAACAAAACCAAATACCATTAAAAACTTACAAAGGCATGCATGTCGTAGAACACAAATTCTAATCTTAGACTGATCTCCATCGCAGTGGGCATGATTAGAAGAACAGGAGAATGGCAGAGTGGAAATGATCAAAATAACATGGAGACACAAGTGCCTGTGTACATTGATTTGATTTTAACTAGTCGGCAATGTACTCACAAAAACCCTTAGTGATTTTCCCATTGCTGTAGCAATAAAATTGGGTACTCCAGCCATGTCCATCATCATTACCCAGGCGGCTGCAAATCTAAAATCAATCCCCAAGCATTTGTGATGATGGAAATGATAGTCTAAAATGAAGCGTCAAGCATTTGTGATGATGGCAATGACTGCGGAGAACAGAGTCTAGGAGAACATGGTCTACGGTAGCCCCAATCTACTAAGTGTACAAGGAAAATAGGTTTCATGGTGGTTTGCGCATACGTTTCGTGGCTGTTAAACCATTATCTCGAAACCAAAAACCAAAAACCATACTCTGCAAACCATTTACTAGCAGGTTGTTTTCAGATGTGAGACAACTTTCAGTTGCAAGCAACCTCAGAGGGGAATCCTATCGGCTAAATATCATCATTCATGGGGACCCCTAAAATATAATCATGATACTTGATAGGGAAGCATCCCCGAGGTAGCTCGTGAAAGATCTCATTTATTAATGTCACCACACCTTATCCTCCTTGGAACCCATGAGACTCACTCACACCTTCAAGGAGTCGAGAAAGTTAGTTGACATACTAGAAAACCTTAGTCCTCTAACCACTTCTCTACAAACCAAGACTTTCTTTCATTACCTCCCTAGGGATGTTAATGTTGCAATCTAGGATGAAAAAATAACACATGAAACCCAAAGATTCACATACTTTGATTTTAATAATGAATTTTCGCATCATTTATTTGATTATCTTTTTTAATGGGAATTCCTCTCTTTTCAAGAAGGAGTTTTCCTTTCTCTTTATATAAATTTATTTTCCTCTTCTATATTCTAGTATGTTTTCTACTTCTAGGATACTTCTCATATTTATGGTCCCTAAATTTCCTATCCTATCATGATTGGATTTGATTCAAAAAGAGTTTGATAACTATGACACCGTAAACAATGATAGGGTCCTTTGGCCTATTTTGATCAAATCTTACCTCTTCACTTATGTTGAGGAAATGAATGGATTGGATCCTAATCTTTCTTTAAAAAAATTCCATTCTTGGAACAAGGGAAACGGTTTCCATGGTGGAATATCATTTACTATGTTTGTGTAGTCTATTTCAACCACTATTAGGCTACTTGTGGATGGATTGATGTTCCAAAACAAAATTGAAGGATACTACAAAGAGGATTTTAATGGCTATGAAGAAAATATATCATTAATAGAATGACTTCAACAAGGAGGATCTCGCAAGAAAATATTAAAATGTGGTACTGGTCTTGATGAATTATGTCATGTTGGACAATAGGTTCATAGTTTTCCACACTTTTTTTTCTTATGCTTAATCTTTTTAGGCATAAAGTTAAGTTGAATTTATCATTTTCTTTTTTTCATCTTTGTCTCAATCTATGTCTGCAATCTTGGATAAGGATGGGCTTCTCCTCCACCAAGGGCTTATCTGTAGGGTTTATAATTTACCATTTCTTTGTTCCTTGCTAATGATCTAAAATCCATAGGCCCAAATTTTAATCTTACCTTGATTGTGAAACTTTCTAGTGTACATGAGTATAAAGGAGCTTCTACTCTTGCTTCACTTACACCTCCCATAAGAGTTAAGTTACTTGTGTCGATCTTGAACACATTGTTAAAATAAAAAATATTGTGAATAGTAATAATGTGTTTGGTCCTGAGGTCTAGGAGGTTATTTTAGATCATTCCTCTTTTTCTTTGTTCAATACTTCATATTGGATCACCAATAGTGCCCCCTAACATGCATAGGTTAGCTGCCAACCCCTCTTAAACTACCCCTACCTCCTTGTTAGAATCTTAAAAGATGAATAACCTAGAAAAACTAGTGCAAACAAATAGAAATAAAAATGTGAATATAAATGATACAAGATAAAGACAAAAACACAAATTTAGCCTCCAAGAGAGAACTACGAATAGTAAAGAAGAAAAATAGCATTAGAATAATGGATGAGAAAAACCTATAGAATGAAACTATAATGCACTAGAATGGGATACTCATAAGAAAGAAATGGGTAAGTATATAAAGCACTTACCACCCAAGAGACTAAAAGAACCAACCAATGTAGGATAAAGTGAAAACAAATCCCTAATTAAAATTAACTAAGTATGAAGAGAGCTATAGTGGAAAGATAGCTAATAAAGAAATAGGTATGTAAAGAAACCTATTCACACTAATACTCCCCCTCAAGTGTAACTTAGGGGAAAATATACATAAAGATGGGCCCTAAAAACTAAACTTGGTGAGGTACCCATGTACAAAAGATCGCCTCAAAAAGAATAATCCTCTCAACAAATAGAGAGAGAACACGCCCCCATGCCCACTTCCCCCCTCCAAAAAAAAAGAGATAGATAGAGTAAAGAGCACTAATAAATCCAATGGTAATTTCTCAAGATTGGATGTAGAATATGTTCTACAATCATCAAGCAACATTCCTTCCCTGAGGAATAAATAATGCCAAAGGTGTATACATGAGATCTCCCCAATCCTAAAAGAAATAGGTAGACATAAAACTCAAAATGTATGATGTCATTGAGCTATGCCTAGTGGTCTCTTCACAGACATTGTAAGTTGTCATAATCGAATAAGGCACTACTGTAGATGAAAATATAGATTACTAATAAAAATGTATATCATAGTTGAATGACATAGATGTCCCCACAAAATGCTACTCAAATGTATCTAAGACATTTCCAAAGTGTGATAGATGAAAATAACATAAATCTAATACAATAGGAGATTCAAATATAATGAGCATAGATGTATGATAATAGAAAGACCAATGATAATCTAGTGTTTCTATAATAGAGTAAAATATAGGCAAAGAGAGGACAAGAGTGTCTAAAGATATACCAATAACATAAAAATAAGATGAATCAAATCCATAGGACTTGTCATAGAAGAGGATATGAGGGTCCTCAATAGTGTCCTTCAAATAGGCAATCTGGGACTCTACAAATAATGATGCAATGTCTATTAGAAATGAGTCCTAATGAACTAGATTGAGAAGACTTAAATGATCTTGCTGAAAAAGAATCATAGGAAGTTTCAATGAAGAAAAACTAAAGTCTAAAATGGGCTATCAAAAAACTAATCATTCCAAAAGGATGTGTCCACATAAGATGAGGAAACAAAAGTCTCAGAATAATCTGCATGGATATGGTCATCTAAAGAAACATCACCGTTAGATGAAGTTTTAATGTCTCCATACAACTACTCAATTATGGTCCAAGTAGTTAAAGGGCACATATTGTTCTCTATGTGATGTGGAGTATCCTAAAAAATAGTGAGACATATTAGTCCATTTACCATGTCATTATTGTTAAACAATGCATTATTTTGTTTATTATCACTTGGCTCAGGAACACATCCAAGGAGATAGGGTAATAGATCCTACTCAAGGTAGTGATCCTTTATCCCTCTTTTCTAGGAAAAATATTTCTCTTATGTTAGCTTTGCAAAAAAAGGATGAAAATAATTATTAAGAGACGTGATTAACTCCCCAATTAATGGAACTTTATCTTATCTTTTGATCACACAAAAGATATCAAGATAAATCATTACACCAATGCATTCCCAAACTTTTCATTTGTATTAGAAATCATCTCCCAAGTATTACAATATTGGTACTTTATAGCATACTTCAATTACATAGATTTTTCAAAATTACAATAGTGTTAAGGTCCACAAAAGACACAAAATAAAGACAAAACTAGAAAAATTAGATAGGCAACTCTTCTCATCACCAACTTTAGCATGCACTATTTGAAAAGAACTACAAGAAAACTGATAAATCTCAACATGAATAGAAAATACTCATCTTTATCTTTCCAACAACATCTTATTCGCCGAAATCCAATATCTAAGGAAAAAGTTATAAATTTTTTAAATATTGGAGTAGCCTTCTCATAGCTAAGAGAAACCTACATCTAATGCAAACATAAAAATCTCCTCTTTTTCTTTAATTTTTTTCTCTGATTTTATTAAAATGAAAGTTAGATTTGACTGTCTTGAACCTTATGGATTCGATGGGATCGCTAAAAAAGATACCAGGATTACCATAATGCAAACACCCAAATTTTACATAATATTTGAACAAAACTCCCAGACATTAAAGTTTTCCTCAAAGTTTTTTATTCTCAACTTCATATGCAAATGCAAGAGAAGAGCATATTGGTTTTTTGGGAAACCTCAAGAAAACTTACTAACCCCTTCCTAAATATCTCAAATAAGGAGACTAAATATATTCTTGTGCTAGAATAGGTCTGATACCATGTTAGAATATTAAAATATGAATAAGACCAAAAAAATTGTGCAAACAAAAAAAAATAAAACTTTGAATGGAAATGCTACAATATCAAAATAAGAACATAATTTCATCCTCCGAGAGAGAACAACAAATTCTAAAGAAGGAAATAACATCAGAATAATGCACAAGAACAAGTTGTAGAGTTCAATTACAATGCAATGGAATGTGACTCTCATAAGGGCTAAATGGGTGAATTTATATAAAGTACTTACCACCAAGGAGACTAAAAACACAACTAATGTGATATAAAGTGAAAAACTCCCTAAGTAAACTTAATTAAGTGTGAAGAAAATTATAGTGGAGAACTATCTCATAAAGAAATAGATAGCTAAATAACCTATTCATACTAACACTCCCCTTCTCCCTCCTATATTTCCCCTTTAGAACTTGGCTTGCTAGAGGCTATTGATAAATTTATTGATTTATCTATTGTCCACAATTAGAAAAATGAGATCTTCCATTGGATCCTAGTGTAAATGCACACTAGTGTGTAGTCAAAAAATGGAAGCACTTCCATGAGAGACTGGTTTAGCCTTCCAAGTAAGTGGTTTGGGGTCATGTCAAGCACCTTGAGTGGGTTCCTGATCTAGACTTGGGTTTCCCCCTATTCTGCTCCACTTTCCACTTCTTTCCAACCTGATTTCTGCATTCTAGACTGCAGACCTGAGATCTTGGACTTCAAGGTCAGCGTCGACCTTTTTGGTCTATGTCAACCTTGACCCTGAACTAGGTCAAGGTCAACCTCAACCCTGACCTAGGTCAAGGTCAACCTAGACCCTGACCTAGGTCAAGGTCAACCTTGACCTTGACCCAGGGTTCAGATCCCGGGGTCCCACAGTTTCTGGATGTCGGTCTTTGCAAAAGTTGTTTCCCGCTTCCGGGTTGGCTGTTTCAAGTTTCAAAGCATCGATTCCTAAATTATATTTAATATAGTTCCTCTCCTAAGGGTAAAAGCTTTAATGGGAATTTAATTATCCTATGTCGGCCTCCTTAGAAGATTGTGCCCTAGTTTCATATAAAAGGGAGCTTTCTCCTCTCATTTTCTCTAAGTCTTCTAATCATGATCAAGCATTCTCAAACTATCATCAAGTGCAATTATATCAAGCTAATGAGAAAGAATTCAAGCAAGCATTCATCCATACTCAAGCATTCTAGCATCCATTTTCATGAAGGAGATCCATTGGAGGCTACTGAAGGATTCAAGATACATAGTGCCCTTTTGGTGATCTCTCCATCCACCTTCTTCCAAGCCTCTCCTAAATCAAGAACCCATTCAAGACTTGGTGTTGGAGATCTACAAGCAAGAGATTGAAGACATCCTACATTATACATTCCATATTTTAGTGTATACTTGTGGATCCACGAATTCGAATCCACTACAAGGACTTTTTACAAGCAAGGTGAATTTATGCATTTACTTTGTTTACTTCTGCAATTTCAATTACATATATTTAAGGTTAATTCCAAAACCGGGGTTTGACTAAGGAAAACCCCTCCCCCCCAAAAAAAAATCCTCTTTTTCTTGCACGTACAGGTTCGTGACTACGGATTTGGACTCAAATCTGGATACCCTTTTCAGCATTCTTTCGGTCTCCGCGAATAGATTTTTTGTCGACCTTGTGCAGGTCAGGGTCGACATTATTAGTTTAGGGGTGACATTTGTGGGTCAAGTTTGACCTTTTTTATAAGACGGTGTCAGACCGGAAAAATATTTTTGGGTTTTGTTCATCTCTGCGTTCCAGTTTCAGATCATACTTCAGATTTTTCAGAAATAGTCTACAGACCTCAGAAAATAGCATTCTTTGATCTACAATTCTTCAAGTTTGGTTCATCTTCTTATCCTTTTCAATTACTATCATTTATCATATCTACATAATCAATTAACAGAATTTAAGCTCTTCTTCTTTACTCTCATTTCCAAATGGTTGATTCATTTGTGCATTAATCCCTCTTTTGGGTTGATCAACTTGGATCTTGCATTTGTGCATTTGGAAATAAAGGTGGAACATCTTATCTTCCTCATAATCACATTTGAATACAAACACAATTTAAATTTAAAGGTTAGATAAATACACAATCAAACCCTAATAAAACTAAATATCCAAAAGAAAGATTTTTCTTCCTTTACATTTTGGTGAACCCGCGATAGAAAAATCTTTCTTTTTGGTGTTAGATTTACATGTTTATGCTAGATCTTGCATGTTCTTTCAATTACATTCAAAATAAATAAATCAAAATCTTGTGTTAAGTTCATTTGCATTATATTGTTGTATGAGCTTTACCACCTCTACTCTTACTTATAGTATCCCGGTTAGAGGAAGCCATAGACTTATGGGTTCCTTCAATCCTGAGTCTTCCTCTCCTTTCCTTAGGATTCCTGATGATAATTTGATAAATCATGATTCGAATCCTTCTATGGAGCATAACTCTTCTCACACATCTCATGATGAGGATGATCCTTTAAGAGTTCCTCCTAAAAAAGTGCAAAACCTTTCAAGCGAACTTGATAAAATGGGAAATTGGCTTATCCAAGAAAACCATAATCAAGATTCTATCCAAGCTATAGAGGCTCTTAAGAAAGTCCTCCGTGATAACCTCCAAGGTGTTCATTTATTATGTATTATTACTCATCTTGTGAATTTGAATGTTAAACCTTTAGGTCAAGAAGCTCAACAGTTAGGATTCACACCTATTGTCACTAGTGTAGGACCTTGTTCTATTTCTCTACCTAGTATTCCTACTTACACTCCTCCTTTGATGACAACTTCTCTCCCAAGTGCACCTATCCCTGTGAGTCTTTCGTCGGTATCTTTACCTACCTCACAACCTTCATATCATAGTGTGCCTTTTACTTATACTAATCCTCTTCCAACTATAGTTCCTAATGTTCCACCGGTTGTGTCTTCTATTCTTGTTGCTTCTTATACTTTTCCTAGTGTTCCCAATATTGCTATGCCACATGTTTCTTCTAATGATTCCACAATTATTAGTTTGGCTCAAACTGTGTCATCTTTATAAAAACAACTTGCATCTTTAACTCAATCCAAATTTAGCATTCCTACATGTGACATGGGTAGTCCTTTATCTTTAGACATCATCCATGTCATTGTCCCGCAGCAAGCCGATATGCCTCGTCTTGAGAATTACAATGGTAAAGGTGATCCTGTTACTTATGTTAAAACATTTCAAATCCTTTGTAGTGATTATGCTCATGACCATAGGATCTTATCTAAATTGTTTGCTAGAACCTTTCGAGATAAGGCCTTACAATGGTATTATTCCTTACCTCCTTATTCCATTGATTCTTTTCCTAAACTTGCTAATTATTTTATTCAACAATTTTAAAATAACATTGGTCCACAAGTGTCCTTATCTAATTTAATGCATTGTAAACAAAACATTAAGGAAAAATTGACTGACTTTATTGGTAGATTTAAGCATTTACATGCTCAGATTTCTTATCCTGTTCCTGATATTTATATTCAACATATGTTTATTTCAAATTTACAAAAGGATATAAGTGATAATATCCTTCTTACTGAACTTACCTCCTTCCAACAATTGTGTGCAACACTTCACCATTATCAATTACAAGTGAGTCAGATTGAGGGCAACATTCCAATAGCTCCTGTTCCAGTTGATAAGAGTGACAATGCTCCTAATCCTAAAAAGTTTCAGAAACCTAACAACTATGTCAAGATTAATAAACAGACGAATGCAGTTGTTGATCAAGCTGCGGCTACATCCAATAATGCTACCTCTGCATCCTCTTCTTTCCATATGAATTGTGTGTTTACTCCTCTCTCTGAAACTTTGCATTCTATTATGAGTAGGCTATTAAGTGCTAATATGATTACCTTGCCTCCTATTTGACCTCTTCTTCCCACCACATGGTAAGTGCAAGAAGTTGGGTACCAATTCTGTGGAAGTCTTGCGGGCTTGAAAACTACCGCTAGAAACGGGCACCCATTTTGAAAAAAATGGGCACCCGTCTTAGGCTCGGACACCTAATCCAAAATTCAAAAAATGGGTGCCCATTTTTTAGAATGGGTACCCGTTGTTTTTCAAAATGGGTGCCCGTTTTTTAAATATTTGTAATTTTTTTTAAACTCATTTTTACATGTTGATTTATTACATTTAAGAAATGGGTACACATTTTTAAACGTGTGCCCATTTTTTAAAATTTGAATTTACCAAACCACCATTTGCATTGGATTTCAGTTCGGGACAGGTTTGGTGGGACCAAGCCTATGCTTGGACCTCCAAAATAATGGCCAAGGCATTTGAACACCAGATTTCTGTATTACCGTAATTTTTTGAGGGTCTTCCTTATTGAATTTTTTTATGAAATTAAAATCCATTAGAGATCTTACTATCTAGATTTCAAAAATATAAATTTTATAGTGATATGATGAATTTTACTATTTTTACAATATTTATTAATCAAAAGTGGTACCTAAACTAAAAATAGTAAGGTTCACTAAAACTTTAATAACTTTTTTGATTTTAGGTTTTTGAAAAAATGAATTATATGAGGCCAATCTACATAGAATTTTATTCAAAATTAAAAAAAAAAATTCCCAAAAAAGTGAAATTTTCATCAAATTATGGTGGTTGTACACAAGAGGTTTTGAAAATGTACTTTATAGTCAATTAAAAATATATTCAATTAAAAAAAAGAAAAAATATTCTGACCAATCTTTGATGTGTTAGGTACCTTCCCCCAAAAGGATTTAAGAAAATTCATTTATTTACTTCAAAATAGGGTGGTCATACACATGTAGGGTATGGTCCTGAAACATACATTTTGAAAAAGAGGTTTTTAAACATGCCTACAAAATATATTTTCTACCATGTGGGTATTCAAATAAATTACATATTTGAAAAATAGACTTCGAGCACTACATTTTCTATTAGTGAATTTTTTTGATATTCAATCTCTAAGTGCCTCAAATTTTGACATCAATTGACAGAACATTTGAAAATTAGGGAAAACACTTCCACTTTTTGCCCAAAAAGTGGACTCAACTTCTTGCTGGCACCCCACGATCGCTTCAAAATCCTTTGATTCTAAAGCTTTATGCCAATACCATCGCCAGAATGGCCATGACACCGAAAAATGTTATTCTCTAAAGCATAAAATTCAAGACTAAATTGATTCTAAAGATTTAACTGTTGATAATTTTGATGGTAATGGGAATAAATATGTTTCTCCTCCTAATCAAAACCTTGAAATATTTACCAATCCTTTACCTACACATGATAAAAATACTATATCTCAACCATCTTCTATGGATATATCATTTACGATTGAAACATGGATGATCTTAATCATATTGTTAATCATGTGGAGAGTGTTGTGCCATCTCAACTTACTGTTCAAGATCCTTCACCTCCACTTCCACTTCCATCCCACCTAAACATAGAAAAGAACTAAGGAAAAGTGACCTAGGGAACTTTTAATTACCTTTGATGATTCTGAAACAATTAAAGCTCCTGATGGTCCCCTTTATATCTATGCTAGGATTGCTAAGATACCTACTCGTGATTGTCTAGTTGATCCCACATCTTTAATAAATGTCATTACTGAGGAAAATATTTTTATGAAAGGCCTACAACGTGATTATTATGATCCATCTGATGCATGGATCCAAACATGTAATAGTTTTCTTTACCCTGCACTTGGTTCTATTAACTTACCTGTTGAACTTTGTGGTAAAGTTGTAGACACTACCTTCATCATTATCCCTACTTCTGATCAATTTCAAATAAAATTTGGTTTACCTTGGATAAATTCTATGCATGCTATTACTTCTCCCATTCATAAATGTCTTAAGTTCATTCATAATGGAGAAGTCAAGATGATTAGTCATAGTTTATATCAACCTTCTAGGCCTAGATATTTTGCTACTCTCGATTTCTTTTGGCCCTCATTACCCAACTCATGTCCTCCTCGCCCTAATCATCTCTTTTGCTCATACCAAGCTTACAAACATTGCAAAATTGTTGAGTTAAGTATGCCTCGAATAGATCCTAACCATGGTCTTTTGCCTACACCTTCCATACCTCCTTTATCAATTACTTCTAATTCTACTACTCAAACTTCTACTATTTCATTGCAACCTATTGAGAATCCTCCCATAGAACCTGTGAAGGAATCTATGGTCATTCCTCCTAGTTCTCAACATGTGGTAAGCAAAGCTAAATGTAACAAATCTGTTAATGAACGTTGTAAGAAGCGTAGAGATAATGCTAGAGCCCATGCTTCTGCTATTCGAAACTCCTTACCTTCTTTTGATCAACCTATGCCTGATGTGTCGAAAGAAGTCAATATTCATAATGATGTTAAGATGACCGAGTATGATGATCCTATCTGCATCTTAGAACATATTTACATCAACCTTGATGAGGAGGACACTCTCGATGATCCTATTGATCTTAGTGATGAATATGAGACCATTGATCTTGATATTGATTTACCTCAAATGCTTTCAACTCAGTTAACAATTACACCTAGTATCCAGCATTGTGATTCTCCAGAGGATCCTTGTTTGGAACTAGCTATCATTCGTACTGTATTGGATATAGTCCCTCTTGCGAGTTTCCCACCTTCCATCAATAACATAAACCAAGATGGGGAGGGTCGGCAATGTTCTTGATTGACTTATCTTTTATGGTAGCCCTTTTTGTGTTTGCATATTGTAATGTGGTTCTCCAGTAATGTATTTTCTAAATGTTTGTTAGACTCTTTTATACAACCCTTGTTACTTTGTTGGGGAAAGGTGATAAAGGAATGAAACCTGTCATACAAATTCTTCTATATGTATCTTTATTCTTCTATATGTTGTTTCATGTTATGTTGTACTTGTGCTATTATTTGTAACTATTTTCCTTGTGTAGTCTTCTTGGATCTGCGACATGGTAGCAATAATTCTTTTTGGTCTCCAGGTTGTGGTCCGAAAAAAATCTTCTTTGTAACTCTTAAGTTTCTTTCCTCCATTGTGATTGTAGTTCTACTTTCTTTGGGGAATGATGTCAATTCATTTGCAATAATATCATATTTCTATATACATGTTATCTTATGATCATACTGACCCCATAGTAGGTAGATCCCTTATGTGCTCTTGTGTATGTTTATGTTTTATTTCCCTTGAGTTGTCTTTGTTTGGGGGCATCTCGTAGTGGAAATGTAATCTGTAGAGTTGTTAATATTTCTGTTAAAACCATTGCTCCTGTTAAAGTGTTAGAAATGACTTGAACGTGGGGACATACACTCTACTCACTTTTTGCACACACGCACGTTCAAAATATTTTCAAGCACTTAAAACTTTTCTCTTTATGGATTAAAAAATAATCCTTAAAGCATGGACATTTTACCTTTTAGGATCTCTTGATCCCTCCAATTTGAATTTACATGGATCTCTCGATCCTGCCAGTTTTTAATTTACAATGTTTTCAATCCCTTTAAGAATGGATCTCCCTGATGGGTTGACTAGTGAGTAGCCACATTCACTAGGAAGTTCAACTCCATCTCTCCTGTTACGCTTTTTGTGTGGTTCACAATGGGACATAAGTTCTCATTGGGCAAGATAATCTCACCCGCCTATCTTTCTCTCTTTAACTAGGTGATGTATCTCTTATCATGATCTTAGGGTTGATAAAGACTTAAGTCCCTTGTTGACTTGAGGATTTCTTTGTCCCTTTTGATTCCAATAAGATTGTATTTTTTGTATGTTCTCCTTTACCAAGAGTTTATGTTGAGCTCATACTCTTGCTAAAGTGAGGGCTAAATGTATAGTCAGAAAAAGGAAGCACTTCCATGATAGATTGGTTTAGCCTTCCAAGTAAGTGTTTTGGGGTCATGTCAAGCACCTTGAGTGGGTTCCTGATCTAGACCTAGCTTTCCCCCTAATCTACCCCACTTTCCACTTCTTTCCAACCCGATTTCTTCATTCTGGACTGCAGACTTGAGATCTTGGACCTCAAGGTTAGGGTCAACCTTTTTGGTCTATGTCAACCTCGACCCTGACCTAGGTCAAGGTCAACCTCAATCCTGACCTAGGTCAAGGTTGACCTCAACCTTGACCCAGGGTTCAGATCCCAGGGTCCCACAGTTTTCGGATGTCGGTCTTTGCAAAAGTTGTTTCCCGCTTCCAGGTCGGCTGTTTTGGGTTCAGAAGCATCGATTCCTAAATTATATTTAATACAGGTCCTCTCCTAAGGGAAAAATCTTTAATGGGAATTTAATTATCCTATGTCGGCCTTCTTAGAAGATTGTGCCCTAGTTTCATATAAAAGGGAGTTTTCTCCTCTCATTTTCTCTAAGTCTTCTAATCGTGATCAAGCATTCTCAAACTATCATCAAGTGCAATTCCAACAAGCTAAGGAGCAAGAATTCAAGCAAGCATTCATCCATACTCAGTAATTCTAGCATCCATTTTCATGAAGGAGATCCATTGGAGGCCATTGAAGGATTCAAGCTACATAGTGCCCTTTTGGTGATCTCTCTATCCACCTTCTCCCAAGCCTCTTCTAAATCAAGAACCCATTCAAGATTTGGTGTTGGAGATCTACAAGCAAGAGATTGAAGACATCCTACATTCTACATTCCACATTTTAGTGTATACTTGTGGATCCATGGATTCGAATCCACCACAAGGACTTTTTACAAGCAAGGTGAATTTATGCATTTACTTTGTTTACTTCTGCAATTTCAATTACATATATTTAAGGTTAATTCCAAAACTGGGATTTGACTAAGGCAAACCCCTCCCCCCAACAAACAAACCTCTTTTTCTTGTAGGTATAGGTTCGCGACTACAGATTTGGACTCGGATCTGGATACCCTTTTAGGCTTTCTTTGGGGCTCCACGAATAGATTTTCTGTCGACGTTGTGCAGGTCAGGGTTGACATTATTGGGTTAGGGGTGACATTTGTGGGTCAAGGTCGACCTTTTTCATAAGTCAGTGTCGGATCTGAAAAATATTTCTTGGTTTTGTTTGTCTCTGTGTTCCAGTTCCAGATCATACTTCAGAATTTCCAGAATTAGTCTACAGACCTCAGAAAAAAACATTATTTGATCTACAATTCTTCAAGGTTGGTTCTTCTTCTAATCCTTTTCAATTACTGTCATTTATCATATCTACATATTCAATTAACAGAATTTAATACCTTCTTCTTTACTCTCATTTCCAAATGGTTGTTTCATTTGTGCATTAATCCCTCTTTTGGGTTGATCAACTTGGATCTTGTATTTGTGCATTTGGGGATAAAGGTGGAATATCTTATCTTCCTCATAATCACATTTCAATACAAACACAATTTAAATGTAAAGGTTAGAGAAATACACAATCAAACCCTAATAAAACTAAATATCTACAAGAAAGATTTTTCTTTCTTTACAACTAGTAGAAAGAAAATTAATAGAATTTCAACCTTGATTGTGGTAGATACAACATGTAGCAATTTTCTTAAGTTCATGCATGTTGAGAGGATTTGGGCTACTGTTGATGACTTGGCTATCAGAATAAACAGTTGGGAGAATCTAGATGTTAAAGTTAAGGAGCATAGAGCTATGGTGGACTCTAATGAGTAAAAGAAGGAAATTTTATTTGAAATTGCAACTATTAAGAGCAACTAGGAAGATTTGAAAACAAATCTCAATGACGTTGTTTCCTATTGTACAAAAATGGTGCGTAGGACAAGGAAATCCATGAAGGTTCTCCAAGAGGAGTTGGAATGCCATTCATCCAAGAGGAAAAGAAGGGAAGCTTCATCTAGTTTTTCCTTGGAGTCTCTCGATGATATGTCCCCTTCTCAAGGTAAATAAAAAAGTGGGTCTTTTCTCCAGCACTTAAGAGATTTAAATCAAATTTGGAAGTCTAATACCCCCATCTTGTAGGCTCCATCTCATTCGCTCTTCTGGGGTGTTTTTTTAATCTTTTGGTTCACTTTTTGTTATTTTATTTTATTTGGGTTCTAATCTAGGTTTGCTTCTAGTCTTTTGTTGGATTTTATCACTCCTTGTGAGACCCCTTTCTTTCACTTAATAATTGTTTTCTAATAGTTTGGGCCCTCTCCTACTTTATCTAATTAAAACCAACATCATAAAGTTAGTCAGAAGTCTAGTGTACTATGTAACTCTAAATGATTATGCTCTTGCACACATTATAAAATCCATCATAAGTAACCCTCACATGTTATAATTGCATAATGATATTATATTTTCTTACACCATACTCCAAAAATTACAAAGCATCCAACATGTGGCCAAAAATTCCACCTCAAAGTGGGACACCCCCTTTCCCATGTGCATAAATATAATAAATAATTAAATCCAAGGAATATTTGAATGCAAAGTTTAGACACCTATCCCAATATCCTTAACATATCATATTACTTGGATTTAAGAAGCTAGGATCCATACACCAATCCTCTTAAAATTAATTATGAACAATTTTAATTGTTATTTTATGATTCCAATATTGGTGCTTTATATAAAGTGGTGCACCATTGTGTGTGATTGAATAATTATCCACCAACTGATGCCCTTACCAATGCTAATACCTTTCAATATTATAATTTTATATTTATTTTTCAAGACCTTCTCTAATTGTTCAACTAGGTGTATGCCTTTCTCGTAGTTAAATAGTAAATCATTAAAGAAGAGAGCACTTATAACTTGTCTTGACCATTCTAAGTGAGGAGTCCTTCACAATTAGTGGTGTACCAATAATTGATGTGATTGATTGTGGATTGCACATTGAAATCATTCATGAGTAGAGTGATTCATTTTCTTCATGCCAATTTCTGTCTTTATTAATGAATAATAGTGATTTGATCTATCATGTGATTTAGCCTTATTGCTTGCCTACATATGGTTTTATTCTCCCTTCTAAATTATTTATGGGCATGACTTTTCTATTGGAATGGTATTCCTATGCAAAACAAATGGTATAGTCTATGATGGTGATGTTTTCTATTACTTTTTATTGGATGTCTTTGATATCTTGTAATTATCATGTCTTGTTATTTTCTTAATAAATTTTTTTTATTTTTATTAAATAAGAAAAACTAAATAGAGAGAAAAAAATCAAACGAAATGCATAAGTAGCTCTACCTAAGATGATGAAGGGGAGGAAGAATCAAATAGGAACAAAGATGTTGAGGGTAGAGATGAGATAGTCACTAGAGAAGAGACATCTACCCTCTATGTTAAATTTGTGCTTTGGTAGAGGCTACTCCTATTAGTAGGATGGGGTTTCTGCTTTTTATTTTCACTTTGGGGTTTCCACATTCTCCTTGTTGGATTTGACTTTTGGGCATGATAGGAGTTGATTATACAAGCATTGGTTTTGATGAAGAGGTTGCTAATGAAATTTGTAGGAGGGCATGGTTGAGGTTTATTATCCCTATGTTGTTTCCTAATCTTTTTGGTGGAACCCATAGTGTATTATAGTTCAACTACGAGGAGATGACTCTTCTTTGGAAGCATCTATTTTTTATGGTTGCTACTTATAGTTTGGAAATCTTTTACCAGGTTATCTCATGTCTTTGGCTATTTAAATAGGCTAAAAATTTGTAGACGTGTTTTATAGAGGGTTCCCCTAAGATTGTATCTACTATCTCAAAGGCTTCTAGGGTAGGTGCTACTATTTTTAATGGTTACAATGAGGGGAATTTTGTTTCCTTTACCTTGGACTATACTCCTTATTGTCGTATTGAGGTGAACACTTTTGTGGGTTTTCCCCCTTATTGCCTTTTTGAGGTGGAAGGAAGTAGTTAGAAGGTCCACTTTTATTGAAGTAATATATATATATGGTCCATTTTTTAGGTGGGGTCTGTTATGTCCTTCACACATGCTAGTCTCATTGAGGTGAATTCTAGTAGGATTTGTAGGATCTTTGTCACATTATTGGAAGATAGTGACCAAAAGATGTTTTTTGTTAGGTCGCTTCATTTGAGGGTTGCTTTTGCTCAGGGGTTTAATCTATAGGAAGTTTTTCTATTAGATAAATGACAAGATATATTGCTGATGAGTGCAACCTTCTTCTTTTGCATCTATATATTTTTAGGAGATGACCCATTCTTGGTTATTTTTATCATAATTGAAATTTCTCTCTCTCCAGTGAGATTTTTTTGGGACCCAATCAAAATCCATTGTTTCAATTTAACTCTAAAAGAGAGGTCTTAGTTTTGGGTTAGGATCCTTGTTCCTATTAGTTTGTTTCTCTGGTCCAAAACTTCTAGTTTATCTCACTTCTTATGAAACTCTTGATCTTTCCTAATGGTCATTTTTCTTTTAGGATTATATTTTTCCCTTAATGTCTACTTTGTGAAGAATTGGACCCTCTCTAACTTAATATAATCAGAATGTGCATTTGTTTAGCCAAGGTAATTTGACATAAGTAAAAGTTTTTTTTTTTGTTCCCTTAGAAAACATTTGTGTATTATAGTTACATTTTATGAGCATATTCTTTTATTATTATTTTTTTACAAATAATTTTTTAATTTAATTATTTATTAAATTTTTAATCACTGTTTTCAAAATCCCCTTATGTATGACCAACATGATTTGAGCTGAAATAATCATAAGATGATTTTAGTTTTTCATTGTGTAAATAATGATGTCTAAATTGATGACATGTATTATTTTAATAAAAGGATAAAATATAAATTTATTAAAAGATATTAAAACCTTACATTTGAAATTTATGGACCAATTTCTTCCAATATTAAAATTACTAAATATATTATAAATAATTCGAATCATTAAAAATTGCACATTTAAAAAAAATATTCATTTATATGTTTTTTGGAATTCATAAAATTAATAATAAAGTTGTCAGTCATACACCTAGAGTTTATTTTCCTCATTTTGTTGACATGGACTTGACCATAAAGATCCAAGAGTAAGGGTCGGCTTAACATGCATTTTTTGAACATCAAACCAAATTTAAAACATGGACTATAATTTTATAAACTTTTGTGAAGGGGTACCCACTTTAATATGAGTACCCATTCTCAAAAATGAATGGATAAGTTTTTAAAGCTGAAAAATGACACTTTCCCTAAAGTGGACCCAACTTATTTTACATACCCATGTTTGCATTCTTTCTTAATTACTAAAATCACTTTCTCTTGTAGCTTTGATTTTTTAGTCAACCCTTGGAATAACTCATGAGCAACATAATAATATTTTTTTACACCATGTCACATCTAGTTATATGATTGGGAAGCAATCCCTTATGCACTAAAGAACAATGCAAGTGGAATCTCTTATACAATGATGGATAATATTTTTTCAATAAAATAACATTGTTTTCTCATCATTTTTTTAATTTCTTAATAAAGTCCTATCACGTGCTTGAAATTAACTATATTTATTTATCACAAATCATGCAACTAGAATTATCCCTATTAGAATTTGTGCACACCATATCCTTTTATATATGGTCATAGCTATTCACATATTCCATCCCTCTACTAATATTATTTCTCAAATATATTCATGTGTCCTAATCTTCATACATCTAACTATTTCCTAACCCCTTTTCCTTTATCCATTCAAAGCTCTTCTATCCTTATCATTTCTGAAGACCTAGTTCTTATTTTACAAGATCATCCATATTTTGTCAACCCATCCACTCTCTCAAGAGGTCATCCTTAACCCAATTTCTTTCTAACTGAGAATCTTTACTTATCGTCTTTGAAGCTATATCACTTCTTTTACTTACAGGTCAATCTAAAAGAGGACTAATAATATAAATTAGAAATAATATTATACATGTTAACCTAACAGTATCATGTGTTTCCACCAACCTCCATGTTTCATCTTACATCACATCTTCACTAATTAATTGATTATATTATATTCTATCAAATGAGTAATTATATAATTATATCAATTTAATCACCATTCACCATTGAAATAATTCATATTTAATTAATTGGCTTTCCTCCATCACTAATTAATTATATAAATACTAAATCTAATTAACTACACAAATGCACATTCTTCTTCTCATGTAAAAATTAAATAAAAGTAATTTCTACCTCACCACTAAAATCTGAAATTTAACCCTTTATATGTCTGTCCCCAATTCAATTTTAATCTTGACCATCCACTTCTCCCTCCAAGCATCTACATGTATGCAATACATCTCTTCATACAAGTTCAATATTGACCATCCATGTAAATTCTTTTAAAGCTTCCACTTTCTTGCACGTCATTTCCTCATGTAAAATAAAGTCATCCTAGCTCTTCATACACTTGATTACGTAACATCCTTCTACTTGTGACCTTCTCATCCCTCTGCACATCCAAATAAATCATGGTCATTGAATCTATGAAATGAGCTCAATTTTCCATGTCAAGAGATTAATTTCCTTATAAACCCTCATTTCAAAGACACTTTCCATATGTGGAAGTGCTTCAAAGATCAAAGCTATACACATATTGAATTGGGAATATATGTATTATCAATCCACATTCTATACATATCAATCCTTTATTCACATAAAATATCTTATACATGTATCAAGAAGGTATATTACTTATTTTTCTTTGAGAATTTGTTCATTTCTCAAACACTTTTTTTCTAATTGGAGGTGTACCATTACTTTTATAGTAAGAGTTGTTTTACATGCATTTTCCTTATTCATCCAATATAGATTTTGGTGTTCACATCATGAAAGAATGCCACTTCTAAAATAGTAGTCAAATCATAATTAAAATTTCCAATGCCCAACATGAATCATGATGTGTCAACATGCTACTATTCAAAGATCCTCTCATATTTTTATAATTTTTTATAAACAACCTATCAACTTAGGTTGTTCATTTTGACTTCATTATCCCCATTCAAAGAACTTTTATGTTGATTCATAACATGCACAATGAATTTAGTATTGTACTAATAATTGATAAGTGTTGTAACAATAATTGAGTGGTGAAATGCATTTTGCATATTAAAATCAATGATGACTAAAGTGAAATTTTTTCATTCTAGTTGTTTTCTTTATTAATTATTAATTAGTAATAGTGTTTTGATCTATCATGTGATTTATCTTATCACTTGCTTATGTATGGTTTTATCCCTCTTATAAATGATTTATGGGCATGACTTTCATGTTGGCATGGTATTCCTGTGCTATTGTTTTTGGCCATGTCTATGTTGGATATGCTTCCTATTACTTAGTATTGGATCTCTTTGATATCTTGTAATTATTGTATGTCTCCCTCTTATTTTAATAAAACATTAAATTTTTATTAAAGAAGAATAGAATAATTAGAAGAATAAAAGAAATCAAACTAAATACAAAAATAACTCAATCTAAACATTACCATATACAATAGTCAAACAAATCAAAACAATTTTGTATGTCATTAACATCAGGCAATAGTAAATAATCGCCCTACTTTTATTGACTGAAATTTATTCTCCATTTAATTCTTAAACAATTAATAATGCTTAAAAATAACTTCTAGAAGGAAGCAGTTGTTTATATATAATTGTACTAATACATTTCGTCAAAATTAACCTAAACTAAACGCAAATTGAACCACTAAGAAGACTATTTTCTTTTCGAACTTTGACCTAACCATTTCTTTAAACTTTTTTGTTGCTATCCACAGCCAAACAAAATCAGCTACAGGGGTTTACTTTCCAAGGTTGGGCAGATTTCCTGCAGAAAACTTTTCCTGTTTAAAAAAGTCCATATTCTCCAGTCATGACTTGAACAAATCAATTGCTTTCTTCTTCTTTCCCCGTGGAGAATACGATCTAATTTCATAACTTTTTCGTACATCACGAACAAGATTGTAATGAAACGCAATATATTTCTATATAATTTAGAAAAATCGATGAAGAAAGAAAGCTAAAGATCCAGAGATCGACCCTTACGGCTCCTTGCTGGCAACAAGAATGAAGAATTTAATGCAAAATAAAAGAATCGAGGCAAATCAGCATTTCAGCACATGATTGCTGAGCGGAATAGGAGAGTCAAATTAAATAAGCATTTCCAGACTCCTCTCTTCTTCCAAGAAATTGCAGGGTATGATTTTGCCATAACATCATATTTATGCCCTCGTACAAATTTCTATAGATTTGAATTTTATTTTATTTTTTGATCTATAAGGGGTCGAAGCTGATAGATTAATCCTTCTTTTCTCAAGATCAGCTGAAACCCATGACCATCTCATTCACTAGTCTTTGACTTCAATGGTTATCAACCATTGAAAGATCCACAAACATAAGCTTTGTGAGAATTGAAGGTACATTGGCAATAGCCTGGAGGTGACATTATCTTTTATATAAATAAGAAAATGGCCCAATATGGGTGTCAAAACTTCTATGTCATGCATCTCCAAACTTCATCACAAAGGTTCTTGAATTAACTATGGACAACTATAACCATCAATTAGCTTCATTGGTTACAAACATTCAATAAATCAAAGATTTTGTATTTCCAATTTGCTCAATAGACACCTAACAAACCCAACACCAAAAAAACCAATTTAATATTTTGTACGTTATTTTCTTAAACTTGTTGCGTGATATTTATGAATGATAGGATTTTATTATTTTTAAGTGTTGTTTTTGAAAAAATGGACACTTCAATAATATTCAATTATAAAAAAAATTATCACAACATTTTAAATTTTACAACAATCTCATTAATGAATATTGCAACCTTTCTGTCATATCAATTTTTGAAATTTAAAAGACTTCAAACAAATTTTTAATTAACTATAAGTTTATAAAAGAGTACAAAATTTCAACATTTGTGTTGTCCTTCCCTAGTTAATATAATAATAATAAAGAACTTAAAAAGTATAATCCAAAATATTAACAAAAAATCTTAACATAATCTTAATTAAAAACAGTAACAATTAACATTATAAAATATTAAAATATGATATCATCAAGTTGTTCTTTCTTTAAATTATTTACCATGTATTTTCCATGCACTTGCACCATCAATCACTTCAATTCTTTTTGTATTTTTAAATTTCCATTTTTAACCACTAAAATGAAACTTCCAAGTAGATAAGAGTCTACTTGACTCGTCCATTGCACGGCAAGACAATTGACCCTCGTCAACCTCACTATAACACAGTGGAACTTCACGGACCCGACTTCGACCAGAACAGATTCATCCCAACTTCCTTGGATTGCATCTAGACCGTCCAGTACCTCGTCCATTTGCGGTTTTTCAGGGAAACTGCATCAGAATTTCCATCCATTATAAATCGTTCAAAGAAGGTGGGCTTATAATAAGAAGATGAAATTCCTCAACGAAAATACTGCTGCCACTTGGAAACAGAAATGATAAATGGTACAAAATTTATCTCGGCAGTTGTGTTTGGATTCTGGTGGCGTGTTCCATCGTTCGGATTTTAGTCGAAGTAGACTGAACTGAGACTGGATTTCATACACATGAGCTTTACTATATATATATGTTTTGGACTCTATAGAACATCACAGAAAGCTCTTTCTCTCTGCTCTTCATTCAAGTCCATGAGATGGGAACATTCTATGATGAATTGAGTATGGGTGTTGATCTTTACAGTGGGATTATTCATCCACAGAATGTTTATGAGATGGGTATAATGGAGGCCATGCAATTTGATCTTCCTCATCTTTGTGATTCTTCTGAATCTTCATGGAATTCCAGCTGCTCTGAAAATTTGCTGGCTTTAGAGGGGTTTGATCAACAGTCTGTTAACTCCTGGCCTGATTTTCAGCACTCTGTGTTTGCACAGAGCGCTTTTAGGGCATACAGGAAAAGTGATTCAAATGCCAGTGTGGGTGCATTTAAAACTGGGCAGGCTTTGCAGAAGAGGTGTTTTAACCTTCTCTGCAAAATTGATGAGAAGATGAGATTTGAGAGAGATGTGTCAAGGGAAAGGGTTTCTCCTGCTCCTGCTGCTGCTGTGGCGGTGCCGCCGAAGAAGAGATCGGCGGCTGAGCATATGATAGCTGAGCGGAGCAGGAGAATCAGATTTAGACAGCATTTCTCAAATCTATACTCTCTTCTGCCTAGAAATTCTAAGGTATCCCATTTCATTTTGTTATAAAGTTTTGTATCTAACTCAGGATCTTTACAATGTCCTGATAGTTTTTGTTAAGCATTGTGTGAGATGTTTTTAGTATTAATGTTTTAGATCATATTTTATAATTCATCATCGTGATGTTAGAGAGCTAAAGGAAATGAAAAGCATAATTAGTTGTGGATCAAATTATAGACAAAGAACAGTCTTGATACACAACTTTTTTTTTTCATATCAAGATTCTTGGTTCATATCTAACCATTTTACATCTTCTTGAGTTCTCTAACTTGTGATCGTGGATACTGTTTTTGTTGCACAACTATTACTTTTCAATTTTTGTCCACAACTAACTATTTTTCCATCTCAAGGTTCATTGTTCACAACTAGCATTTCATCTTCTTAAGTTCTCCGATAGTGGATCACTGTTCTTGGTGCACAATTATCTATTTTTCAGTCTTGGTCTGCAACTAACTATTTTTTTTTTATCTCAAGATTCTTGCTCTGCAACTAACTATTTTTCATCTTCTTAAGTTCTCAACTTTCCAATGGTGGATCACTGTTTTTGGGTGCACAACTATTATTTTTCAGTCTTGGGCCACAACTAACTATTTATTCATCTCAAGGTTCTTGGTCTGCAACTAGCTATTTTTCATCTTCTTAAGATCTCTAACTTTCCAATGGCGGATCACAATTTTTGAATGCGCAACTATTATTTTTTAGTCTTGATCCACAACTAACTATTTATTCATCTCAAGGTTCTTTGTCTGCAACTAACTATTTTTCATATTTCAGTTCTCTCTAACTTCCTAATGGTGGGTCATTGTTCTTGGTACAGAACTATCTATTTTTCAGTCTTTGACCACAACTAAACATTTTTCATCTCATGGTTCATGGTTCTCAACTAACTACTTGTCCTCTCCTTTAGTTCTCTAACTTCCCAACGGTGGATCACTGTTCATGATATGCAACTATCTATTTTTCCGTCTTAGCTTGCAATTAATTAGTATCTAGTCTCAAGGTTCTTGATCCTCGACTAATTATTTTCCATATGATGTGATAAAGTTACTTCTGGATTCAATTGTGTAATATTTATTCAATCAACATTTCAGATCACACTCCGTGATCCGTCATCACGATATTAGAGAACAAACAGAAAGAAAAATGAACAAACTTCTTGTGTTCTTTAGTTCTCAAGTTCTCTAGCTTGTCAATGGTGGATCACTATTCTTGGTGTGCAATTATCCATTTTTCAATCTTGATCCGCAACCACATATTTTTCATCTCAAGGTTTTTGGTCTGCAACTAACTATTTTTCACCTCCTTGAGCTCTCTAATATCTTCATAATCCATCACAGTTCTTTATCGACAACTAACAATTTTTTCTCTCTTTGAACTCTAGTCTGTTGGTTGAGCACTGTTGGTCCTACATAATATACTTTTTTTTAAAATTTCTTTTAGCTTTTTAACATCTTAATAATGGATTACAAATTGTGATTCGAAAGAATGATGTTAAAAAATCTTACACAATTGAATCCAAAAAAATAAAGGTAATCTTATAAATGGTAAAAATCTCATAGCATTAGTACTGCTATAAAACTGTGGCTGGTTTTGACTTCTAAATCTGCTGTGAACAGAATAGCAGGAATTCCATACTGGCGAATACCACAACATATGTGAAGGAATTGAAACTTCGTGTCGCTGAACTGGAACAACAGAATAGAATTTTGCAGGTATCGGTTCCCTCAAATATTTCAGTCCAAGACAACGCATGTAGCGGGTTCGAATCACATAACCAATCATTCACTTCAGAGAGCAGAATCATGTATAGTAGCAACCAAGTAACTTTGGAACAGTGTAAAGAGATCCCTTGTCTAGTAAACATAAAAACAACCATGCAAATCGATCTGCTGACATGTCCAACTAGCGTGCTGTTGAAGCAACTAGAGCGGTTGAGAAGAGAGCCGGTGGAGATTCTTTCTATCAATTCATATACAAAGCCTTTTCAGTACCATTCTAACATTCTCATAAAACCAAAGGTACATATTTATTTGAAGATTTCTCTCTAAGATTACAGTCTTCTTGAGTTTCAATTGGTAGTTTAGGTATTCTCAAAAAATTTCATGTGGTATATGTGCAGGGCCAGGCCTGGAATATTTCAATGTGGCAAAATCTTGGCAACATAGTCAGAGAATCTCTCTTCTAAAGAACGAGATTTAATCCCCATTGTATGTCAGGATTATTATAATCCTGACAAATGTTTTCTTTTGTACATTATATTGAAAGTTATGTCTAGTACAAAGGTTTTTCTATCTTCTTACATTAAACTTTATGAAAGTAGTGGAAAGGAATCGAGTTTCTCTTATAACTACTTCAATGTCCACTTAAAAAGCAATTCATCTCTTGCTGTAGCTCCATTTGTGTTAAGGTTATGTTTGCTAGTTCTTTATGGAGTTTTTTACAAGGGAGAGGATCTAGTAGTTGAGCATTTCAATTTAGTGTTTCTTAAAATCGTATGATTATTTACAGTAGTTTATTTGACAGGTCCTCTATTTATAACTAAGGTTTCAAGCCTCTATCATCAAAATATGTTGCCATGTCTACATGATTTTTTTTTAAGGTGTCAAAAATGACCACCAAAAAGGTTAGACCGACTATTGTGCGTTAAGTCATGTTCTATTTGTGCATTCATGTGGCATCACATGTTCTTTTCCTTTCTACATCTAAAGAATACATTTCATTCAATTATCAGTACGCATGACCAACACTAACAAATTTTATGTTGCAAGTACTAGTGTTGTAATATTAAAAATATATGACATTAAATCAACAAATTCGATAACAACTATTGGAACATGTTCAGCTATTGGATCCTCTCTCCTAATTCTTGTATGTTGTTGCGTTATTATATCAAGCATTAATAATTTCTCACCAACTTTAACTTTCATTTTCTCAATATTTATATTACTCTCAACATCATTTTAATGTGTAGTGGCTATACTGAAGATGGCATGTTATATACAATAGATGGGAAGTGATCAGCTCTATTAGTCATTTTATGGTCATTAGAAAAAGGTCTCTAAAATTAATAAATTCACAAACCTCAAGGGAATCCAACTTTATGTAAAAATGAGATCTTTAAAATAGGATATGCACATCCATCATACAATTGTAGTTAAAAATTATAGCTTCAAATGTCCCAGTACTTAGATTTTAGGGGGTCTTAAATTCATTTCTTTGTTGATAATATTTATCCTAATACTTGTGTAATAGTCAAAACCCCCTTAGAGCTACTAAAACATCTTTTAAAAACTGGTAGAGAGATCTCAGACAAAGGAGATGTAGCACAAGAGTCTTGTAGAGCACAAGCATACATGAGGATGCAAGCAAGGGGAGCCTTGACCATGGGTAAACCCTATGAGACGTGAGAACTTGGACTAAGGAGAGATAAATGGCAAGCACCCAATATTTAAAATGATATTTACCACATAATATGGTCATTACTAGCTATTAGCTAGGTCCTTTGGCCACTCTTACAATCATAAATACCTAGCCTTCATTGATAATTTTCTTCTTCAACATGGAAACTTATTCTTGATTATGAACTATCTATTAACCATGTGGAAATAATTTGCCAATATGTGCTATGGCTTGTCATTATTTGCTAATTCATTGTGCTAAATATAGACCAATAAAATACATTAGTGGAAAAATCTTATCTACTCATTCCAATAGGCTACCATGTGTTGTGTCTTACACAACTCACCATTTTCTATCCTCCATTATACCTTTTACTACCATCATTGATCTTGTGACAAAATGACATGTGTCATCTCTATAGTGGCCAGGAAAATATAAGATGAATTCTCCCTATTACATAAGGTCACATGAAGTATGGAAAAGATCCTTTGGTCAATTATATAGAGGATATAGTGACCTCTTTTTATTATATTAGCAAAGCTAATGGTGATTATGAATATAAACCTAGTGTCTCAAATGCAATGATGGTGACAAACCTAGAGGTTAGTTGCTTTTTCTCAAATTTATTTTAGCTCCCTTTCTTTTTAACTATAACTTTGAATATCTATTATGTCATAGTAGGATATAATATTTGTTAGGATCTTACTTTGTTCTCACCCAAAGCTCTTGAATATATGAAGGTCATGTGTTATTTATAATTCTCAATGTAATTTCTAAAAAATATGGCTTACATTGTTGTTTTTGATAGAAAAAAGCAGCAAGAGGGTGCTGGCCCGTGGAACAAAGGACTAGAAGCACATTAACAACATATTAATGGAACTAGTCAAAGCATGTATACTAGTTTAATAGCATAGACACCATAATACCTCTGCCTCTATCAAAAACATAAGTCACAGTACTGAGCCACCGAATTAAACCAGAAAGCTTAAGACAAACAGTAGCATAAAAAGTATCAGTATTAAGCCACACAGGGCTACACAAAAATAAACAAAAACTACCAATGTTACAAACAGCAAAACAGGGGAACCGAGGGCCAAGCCCAACCAAAATTAACCAGCACATGAACACCATAGACTAGTTCTTCCCACCCAGCTGTTTGGACAGCAGATTCCTAGCCCACTCCTCTTGCAGAAATAGGAATAGGTCTTTGTTGTCCTCATCAACTTCCAACTTGCCGCCTGCCAGCTTTTCTTGCACATTACAGAGGGTCGTAGCCGAAGCATGCATAACCTTCAAGGAAAATTTGTTGGTCCTCATACAATGGTTCATCAGGCTTACATTGTTGTTGCGTAGATATGTTGGAGAAATAGTGAAAAAATTCATTTTATTCATCACTTATGTCAACTAATAGATGTCCAAAACCTATATTTTAGTGTTAGAACCATAAAAGTTGTACTTTATATTCTATATAGATTATAAAAAGTATTTGTTTAGGGAGGTTTATTTTTCCTAAAACATATTTTTAGGGAGGCTAATATTAGTTCATGTATGTCCATGACATGGACCTCTTTCAGTTCCACAATTTATAGGAAAGGGCATAAACAACATAATTTATAGAGAAGAAAAAAATATTATTTGATGTATATTTTCTTCATAATAATTTTTTTAAAGTCAAACATATAAATGTTTGATAGTTTTGATTTAGTGTCAATTTGTGTCTAATTTATTATAATTATAAAAAAATCCAGTAATATCATTTTCAAGAAGATTCTATCCACTAATACACAATATATTTTGTAAAATATTTTAATATTGTTTAATTTTTCTTTTAATCTCAAGTTAGTCTCATTTTTAATTGTACTAACATACTTTTAATATTTCAAAAAAAAAAAGACTATCAAAATTAATCAAACTATTAAAAAATCATGTGTGTGGATTTTTTACTGCAACCTCTATAAAAAACTTAGTTTTGACTAAAGAAATATTTAGTGAGTGTGAATTTTTTTAGAAAAATCCTAAAAGTAATGAGGTGGCTGCCAACTAAGCTACCACATCTAGATTAGTTCTGGGAAAATCTATAAAGGAAAATTTTGCACTCATCAAACCAAATTTTACAATGAGAAAAAGTTGGATTTGGGTTTTAGCCAAAACCTTTTTCAATTTAATCCTTGTGGACCATATACAAGCCACAAGGTCTTGGTCAAGATTGTTCCAACTAGAACCCTTTAGATAAAAATATTTCAATACAAACATTTTGGTTGGCCTAAAATTTCAAACATGTTTGTGCTTTTACCTATGTGAGTTTAATTTTTTTTGAATGAGTAACCATTTTAAAACAAGTCCCCATTCTTTAAAATCAATGTTAAATACTATTTTTACAGCTAAAAATGCTCCACTTTTCTTGAAAGTGGACCTCTTGTACTTACCCATGTGTTAATGCTTTCTGGTAAATACTTGTCTCTTTCTCTTGTAGCTTAAAAGTTCTAGGTTGAAGTTGTAACCATTGCCTTCTACCTGATAAATAGGTCTCCTACATAAGATCTTTTTGAGAAAATGCCAATGGAAGCATGGTCAAGCCACAAGCCTTCACTTAGAGATCTAAGAGTTTTTTTATTGTGAGGTATATGCTCATGTTCCCAAGGAAAAATGGACAAAATTAGACAACAAAGTTCTTAAATGTATATTCATTTGATACAGGTATAGTTTGAAATGATACAAACTTTGGGATCCTATTGTACAAAAGGTATTTTATTCTAGAAGTATTATTTTTAGAGAAACAAATCCTTCTTTTGTTACAATTTAGTAAGAACAAATAGAAGAAAAAAAAGATGTGATTCAACTACTTGCTACACCAAAGAAATTTAGATTGAGGTCCCTAGAAAGATAGGAAGTTAAGGAGAGCTCTATGAGATCTGAATCATCAGAGGAAGAAGGGGAACCTAAACTCGAGCTTGTTCAAAGGTCTACTAGACAATGGAAACCACCTAATATGTATAGATATTCTCCTGATTATTAGATATGTATATTTATTTTGAATGCTAATATCGTTTAACCGATATATATAGAAGAGGCTCTTGGTATGAGTAATTTAGAGTCTTGGAAAATATCCATGGATGAATAGATGGACACACTTAAAAGGAATGAGGCATGGGACCTTGTACCATTTCATGGAAGATGAAAGAATGTTGGTTGTAAATAGTCGTTCAAAAATAAGATAGGTTCAAATGGAAGCATTGAGAAGTACAAAGCATGATTGGTGGCAAAAGGTTACTCCTAGGTTGAGGGAGTAGATTATGGTGAATTTTTCTCATGTAGCCAAAATGACATCCATTCATTTTTTGATTTCTAACGCAGGAGCTTATCATCTAGAGACTGAGAAAATTGATGTGAAAACAACTTTCCTTCATGGAGATTTGAAGGAAGAAATTTATATGACATGTAACCAGAGCACTATGTGGTGAAAGGTAAAAGTCATTTGGTTTGTAAGTTGAAGAAATCCTTTTATGGTTTAAAATAGAGTCCTAGGATGTGTGGTACGAATTGTTTGATACATATATATTGAGTTTGGGATTGTGCAGTCCAAATCTTATCACTGTGTATATTTCAAATCTACTGGTGATCGTTTCCTAGTTATTGTCTTTTATGTTGATGACATGTTGTTTATTGGCAAAGGAAAAGGTTTGATTGCAGAATTAAAATCTCATCTCTCAACAAAGTTTTTAAAATAAAATATCTTGATACAAAACACATTCTAGGGATGGAGATTAGAAGAGATAGGCAAAACAAAAAACTTTGGCTAGGTCAAAATAAGTATGTTGCTACTATACTAGAAAGATTCAATATGCAGGATTCAAGACCATAGTGTACTCTTGTTACAATGGGAACAAATCTTTCTATTTCACAATGTCTTCCATCCCCATTAGAGATGAAATAAATGAGTCAAGTACCATACTAGAGTGTTGTTGGAAGTTTGATGTATTCTACGGTTTGTACAAGACCACACATTTCCCAAGTAGTGAGATTTATTTCTAGTTACATGTCTAATCATGGAAGAGCACATTGGGATACAGTAAAAAGAGTTTTTAGATAATTGCAGGGTACCTCAAAGTAATCTATATGTCTTCATGGAAAAGGAAACTATCATTTCTTAGATATTCGAGGCTATGTGGATTTAGACCAGGCCAGTGATGTTGATAAAAGAAGATCCACAAGTGTATATGTGTGTAATTTAATGGTGCAATCAGTTGGATGAGAAATAAACATGTTGTGGCCACTTTATCCACTACAGAGGCAAAGTATATGAAAGCTACTCATGCCTGCAAGGAATCTATTTGGCTAAGGATATTATGTTCAGATATAGAGTTCAAAAATGGTGTGGTGACAATTTATAGTGACAAATAGAGTGCAATCTACCTAGCGAAGAGCCTGATATTTCATGCCATGACTAAGCACATTGATGTACAATATCATTTTGTGACAGATATGGTTGATAATGGCATGGTGAAGCTAGAGAAGGTAGAAACTTTGGAAAATTTTGTTGATTCATTAACTAAGCCTATGAGCACAGAGAAGTTCATATGGTTTTTGGAGTCTATGGGCCTTTCGGTCCCTGGAAGTTAAGTCCATGATAGTATAGATCCCCTAACTCTTGCAAGGTATTAGACAAGTGGGAGAATGCTGAAAAACATGTGTCTCAACCTTGAAAATAGTTATAAAAGTATAAGCTGGTATTTTTCCTGTTTTAGGGACTTGGAAAAGGGAAAATTAGTTTTTGAAGGACTCCCCATCTATAGTATAATATAGGAGGGATATTTTTAGATATTTTATGACACATTTCATGACAACTGTAAGGGTCAAAAATAGGGGATAAGAATTTTGACGTGAGAGACTATTTTTAGCCTGGATTTTGCCTATCTTGGGAAACACATGTGAAGGATGGGAAACATGTGTCAAGGAGGTTTTGCACATGGTTTTGTAAACGTCACTTATGATTTCTAGGTTGTGAGAAGCCTACAAAATGAGACCTTGAGGAGGAGTTTGTTCATTGATTTTTTTTGCAAGATCGAGTGCTAGAAGGATGCTAGTGAATTTCCTCAAAGCTTTAGTTGAGGTGATACTCTTTTAAAAAATTGCATTGCAAGTGTGTTGTAATATTTTTTTCATTTGGTAATACATTATACAAGTTTTAGAGTGCGGGGTTTTTCTCCCATAAGGGTTTTCCCAACGATAATCACTGTATTATGCATTTATTATTATTTTTTTATGCTCTTATGTCTTTCTTGAAATCTTTGTAATAGTTAAGTTGAAATTTGTATAATCATCCTCTCAAGATCATTAGTGTAGGAAATGTCCTCACACACCTTTTATCCCTTACACTGATAACATATGAAAGAGAACAATAATGCTTTATTGATGATCTGATCATTTGATCAAGATAGGTGAGTAAGTAATTATACAAATAAATAATAGTTTTATCAACTATAATAGTTATGCAAACTATATAATGGTGACTTCATATGCACCAAATACTATATTAAAAATAAATATCACCCTAACATGCATAATATAAATAGAGTCCTTCAATGGATTGAAGGAGGGAGATGAATGTTACATTAAAAATAATGCATATCCCCCATCCAAACCACACCATAAAGTACAACTTGTCTATTTTGAGAAGAATTTGAAAATCACAAAAAAGGCCTCCCAAAAAAGCATAACTCTCTTACCTTTAGCCATTGGATTCCAATGATAAAAATTTTATTTGTGAAATTTTTTTAAAGAAGTAAGAAAAAGAAAATACTTACAAATCAAAACACTACCCATATATTAATTATCACAATCTATAAAATCCTACTCTAAAGACAACATAGGAGCACTGAAAACAAAGGAAGAGCTAGAAGTTTTTCTATATAATCATTCAAAGAGTTTTCTATGAAAAAATCGTACTTACAGTACATCCTACAACCTTTGTAGTACTAATTAAAGATACCTTTAGAAATGTAGAAGTAGAAACATTCCAAAATTGATTTTTACCACTTCAACAAAGGACATGGAGGAGAAGCAGCCTTAAGTATAGCATGAATAACTCAACTAGTTGGAATATTATATCCAACAAGAGAGTTGGTCTCAAGCACCAAAACTTCCACAACATCCTTTACATGTTGCAAATTTGAGGATAGATTTGGATAAAATATTTCCTCGTTATTGGTTGTAGATGCTACACTAGCTAGATGCAATAGAGAAGCAACTATAGTCACAAAATCATAGCTAAATCAATATATACAGCATCTACATAAGGAACAACTAACATAGGGAGATAAAAAAATCATAGGAAGGGGATTTTCTAGAAACAATGGAACATTCAACAATAGAAATAGTCGGAACACCACGTGGGAGGGAGAAAAGGGATGACATATAGAAATAGCTTAAATCAAAATAATTTTTTATAAATTCATATAAGATTAGGTTTCATGAACATAAATATACATATACAAAAACTCTATATGGAGAAAGGAAATACATGTAAAAAATTATACCTATTTGTTTGTGTTTATACAATTTATATAGAATGAGAGTAAATAATATATATTAATGTGTAATTATATGTACAAATTTACAAGCATATTACTACATAAAAAATATATATGATACATCTTTTAATATATTTTTTAAATATTCCTTTTATATAAAAATAGATTCTAACTTTTTTATTTAACTTGGTGCAATTATGAATAGTTGTATATCTAGAGTGTAGACCATATAATGGTAAACTAAATTTGAGTGAATATTAAAAAAATCTCAAAGATTTTATTTTTTTATTACAAATATAATTTGACATAATCTTTTAAGTAACAAAAATAAATTAATTTCTAATGACAAAATAATTTTCTTTAAATATGTATTTATTTATTAACAATAATGATTTTTTTTTTTTTTTAATTTTTTTTTTTTGTGTGTGTGTAGTCCTAAAAGTAAGCTTCTAACTTGTGCTCATTTTAGGA
Source organism: Thuja plicata (assembly GCA_018584345.1). NCBI lineage: Eukaryota > Viridiplantae > Streptophyta > Pinopsida > Cupressales > Cupressaceae > Thuja > Thuja plicata. Next base: position 393,035 of record MU228281.1, on the reverse strand, counting down.
ACATTTTGTGCCTACTTGAGTGTATTTTCTTTGGTAGGACATCATATTGTACTTTAATGCATACTTAATTCAAATATGGGTCCTCCTCCTTCCTCAATCTTGCTTGAGCTTGAGGTTGGCTCTTGCTTCTAGGCTTGATTTCCCATTTTCCCATCTAATCCCATAACTCACTTCCTCCCCATAGGACCTATTCATTTATTTTCCATTTTTAGGTTCTTCTCGGACCCTGCAACAACTTGTATTTTCTTCCCTAGCTCCTTTTCACCTCCCTCGACATCCCCATGAAATTTGAGCCTATTTTGCCAGGGACAAGTCGACTAGCTGACTTGTCCCTAGTGTTTTTGGCTCAAATGTTTCCCATATCCTAATGGGGGGGTCTTCTTCCAAGGTTTTCAATTGTGGAAAGCCTAGATCAAATTTTAATCCTGAATTCAGGGATTTACTATAAAAAGACCTTGTATCTCCTCATTTGACATCCATCAATCATGGACATGATTCAAGAAATCAAGCAATCAAGAATTCAAGTTCAAGTGAAAGGAAGCCATCCAGATCCATCACGAATTCAAGTCTTCATTCCTTTCATGCAATCAAGGTGCTTTCTTCCATAGATCTAGCTTCTTTCCCCATTGGAGACCAAGAAAAGGAGTTTTATATTAGGGAAGGAGATCCATATTCACCTATCAATCTTCATTCTTCTCTCTCTTTCTCAATCAAACATTGTGGCAAATTAAAACATCTACATCATGAGGTTTTGTCCTGCATGATTTCCTTTTTGGTTTTTTTTTTATGTTTATTCAAATATATTGCGTCAACATACTTGATCACATCTAAAGAATTAATTGCATCTACAAGGGATGACATACTTATTTGTCTACATCTAGCCTTTTCTACATGACAACACACTTTTCCTTTATTTCATTTCATTTCATTTCAAGGTTGATTTCTAAACAGGGGTGATGAGCATCTTTAAAGGCCATATTTTCAAATGCTTTTTATTTTCTTTCCAGCAGTTTACTGGCAGAACAGATACTTAAAGTTATTGTTTTATATGTAGATTATGTATATGTAAGGACATAATTAGTAAAATGGATGATAAGGGAACATATTATATTTTCTTGAAACTGATGGATGAAATGATAAGATGTAGTAGTTATATTCTAATTAATGATCCTATTTCCTCTACTGTGTTTTGGGTAGCTTCCTTCTTGTAGCCATGTGCCTTGTAAGAGTATTAATTAGAACCTAGCACTTATTTCCTTATATTAATGATGAAAATATGTATGTCTTGGAAGTTGTGTGTGCATTAATAATTTTGTAGGGATTAGTCGTGGCGAATTAAAGATCAACATCGTGATGCTGAAGAAGTCAAAAACCAGCGATTGCTAAAAAGACACCCTCATGTCAAAGAGGTTGAGAAAGTAGTTGAAGTAAGTTAAGACATTGTTGTAAGATATTTGCCTGAAGAATGATTCAATTCAGTTTCCTTTTAAAGATAGCATGCAGATCTAGAGGCACCATGCACAATATTCTGGGAAGACTTATTCTCTATGACTGATATTTTTGTTATGAAGCATTATGTATCTGTAACGATCCTCATCAATGGAGTGATCTTAGATTTAGGGAGTAGTTGTAGATTTCCTTTAAATAAGATGAGTATTGTAACTCTGTGAAGTTAGTCGAGTTAGTTTTTATTTTTTGAATAGAAGCTGATACAATTGTAATACTGTTTCATTTTATCCAAGTGTATTTCCATGAATGAATAGAATGTACAAGTTGAGTTCAATTTTGTTATCTTGATTGTGTTTCTATTCAGTCATCCAAGGGGGGCCCACTTGGTGAGTGAATTCCCTTGTTAGAGTAGAAATCATTTCCATGTCTTTAGAGAAGTAAAACAGAACTTTGTTGTTCCTGCAGCCATTAGTAACACAACTAGTAGACTGTTCCTACAGCATAGGCGGGTAGAGCAGTTCCTATCCATGATTACTATTTTCCTAGAGTAAGAGAATTTATTTGAGTTAGCATTGATTTCTTGAAGCTTAATGTATTTCAATTTCATAGGTTTAGCCATGAGAATTAATGGAGTTTTAAGCATATACTTTTCAAATGCAATTCCAAGTTTACGTCCCTGGTCGATAATTAAATGAGACTGAATAATCTAATTAGAAAACATTTAGGGTATCCAATCCTGAAATAAGTAGTCTAATGCTACATGATTTTCTAGGAAAATTGTTTAGCCAATCTTTTTTGGCACCACTGTCAAGGATGGTGTTAGCTCAAACTTTCTATGGTGTTCATGTTCCCAGTTTTCATAATTTAGGACTGTGTTTCAAGTAATCCTTTTATGCATAGAAGAAGAGACCCTCATGGGAGATTCCTTCCTCAAAATAACCAGGTTGAACCATTTGATATTTTTAATCCTTAGCTAGAGGAACCCTGAGTTGAGAGTGAAGAAGAAAAGCCAATCAAAAATCCATTTGCTGATGCACAAGGAGAAATATCTTCACCTTCATCCTTTGAAGGATCACTATATTTTCATGACCTATTTGAGGAACCTGAGTATCAAGGCAACCCTTTAGGCCTTGTTATTTATCAACCACAATAGCTAGTTCCTCCCCCAAGGTTGGCTCAATCTACCTTTCCTTTCCCCATTCCTCCTTAGCATGGTAATCATAATCTGAAGAACATACCTACCTCTGCACTCCCAAAATTTTATGGCCTCATCACTAAAGACCCTGTAACCTTCCTTTTTGAGTTTGATATCCTCTGTAGGAGCTATGATTACATAGTTGACTCCCATAAGCTAAAACTATTTCCATCTACTCTTAAGGAGGCTTCTCTAAGGCTGCTCTCATATAGCTCATGCATCTAACAGAGGTATTTGGAAAGATCCTTACACTGTCCATGTTCTTGGGCAACTTTCTGACCTCATGCTCAGTAAAGTATTGATGCCTAAATAATGTGATCCAAGCAGCGCAGTGGTTACCATTCATATTAACGGTATGCAAATACAAAATGTCTTGATTGATTTAGGGGCATCCATCAATGTGATGACTATAGAAATTTTGTTAAGACTTAGTATCATTGGTTTAAGGGAAACACCTACAATACTCCAGTTAGCTGATAATTCCATAGTGAAGCTAGATGGTATGGTGGAGGACATCATTGTCACACTTGATTCCTTGGATTACCCCTAATATTTTATAATCATGTCCCCCAAAGCCACACTAGGAGGATATCTATTAATATTAGGAAGGCCTTGGCTAGCCACAACAAATGCTTGCATTGCATGCCGCTCAGGAAAAATGACAATATATGATGGGATCCATACAAAGAAATTAACCCTGTACTCTCCAACCAAGCCCCAAGCTGAACTTGAACAAGTTATTTGGCTAGACCTAGGTGATGTTTCCCTTGACGAAAATTTTGTGCAACACCTCATGGTTATTGGCAGAGATCCATTTATGGTATCCCAAGAGGAAGATTACATACTAGTGGAAATTATTACCAATTAGTATGGATCTGATGCATCCTCTTGTCAAGTTCGTAAATATTCCCTCCAAACTATACTACCAGAGAAGAACCCACCTAAGCTTCCTACAACTCTTGATTATCTCCATACCTTATTACCACATGAGATAAATTCACCCTTATTTCCAAAATTTATGATGTTGGATAAAGTTAAAAGAGTAGAAATTGCCTTACAAAAATAGTTGAATGTCAATAAGACCCTCACCAAGTCTCAGATGACCAGTCTTATCCAACTATTGAAAGACAGTTAGCAAGCCTTTGCATGGGACTATATTGATATGAAGGGGTTGGACTAAAAGCTTTGTACCCATAACATTTATATTAGCTCTGAGTCCAGACCAATTAGACAAGCCCAAAGAATAATTAACCCTTCTTTGAGAGATATAGTGAAGACCGAGTTGCAAAACTCCTTAAAGATGGCTTTATATATACAATTTATGACAGCCAGTGGGTCTCTCCTTTAGTTATTGTTCCAAAAAATGGGGAAAAATAGAGAGTTTGTGTGGACTATAGGGAGCTCAACAAAGCCACTAAGAAAGACCACTTTCCATTGCCTTTGATTGACCAAGTACTTGACAACCTTGCTGGTAAAAAGTATTTTTCATTTCTAGATGGATTCAGTGGCTACAACCAAATCCAAATATCACCTGAAGATATCTTTTTTCTTATTCTATCTTTCCATTTGGATTGTGCAAAGCACCTGCTACTTTTCAACAGGCGGTAATAAGTATCTTCTCTGACATTTCTACTGACTGTGTTGAAATATATGGGATGAATTCACTGCATATGGAACTACATTTGAGGAGGCTCATGCTAACTTGGAGAAGGTTCTTAAAAGATGTCAGGAATATAACCTCTCCCTTAATAGTGAGAAGTACTACATGATGATGGAAGAGGGAGTTGTCTTAGGGAATTACCTCTCATTCTTTAGCATCCAGATTGATCCTACAAAGATTGCATTCATCACTACACTTCCAACTCCACTCAAGCAGAAGGATGTCCAGAGTTTTCTTGGTCATGCTGGATACTACAAAAGATTTATTAAGGACTGCAACCTGTTGACAGGGTTTTGCTAACCGGGTCCACCAACAATCATAAGTTGTCACCGGGTACTGGAGGTTTCCGGCCAACTCCACCTGCAAAGGTTATCCGGGGAAGTTAGATTCCCTAGGCCTCCAAGCACCTGGGTGTCAGGTCACAAGGGTGCGGGGCTCAGTTGGGAGAAATGACTATTTTCGAGGGGGATAGCTGGTCTCTTCAACTCATTCCCTCTGGAAATTCAATAAGGTGAGGGGTCTCCAAGAATTCTACACTGAGAAAATAAAATGAAAAAGGTCCTGTAGGGTTAGAAGTATTTCATCTAACTGTAGTTATGCTTAAACATTCAAGACATCGATAATGCTCTGATATACTACACTAAATACCAAAGAAATACGCAACCATCAGCGAGTATTTTATCAGTAGCAAGGGAAAAGAGGTCGTTAATCTACTTGACATATCAGAGCAGAAAACATAAAGAACATGAAACATAAAATACCATTAACTCAGAAGTTTGAATGCCAACAACATCATTGTAAAGAATTCTCCCTTCTTCATTAATGTTTCTTCCAGCAAGCACTGGTGCGTGATACAATGGTGGCTCCAGGGGAGAATCTACCTATTGAAAGTGAAACAATGGAGCATTGAGCTCTGCAACTGAAATGAAAATTGATTTTCTATTACTGTGGATAGAAAAATCATCAATTTTATCGACCCTTGGAAATGGGCCAGTCTTGCTATTTATACACTTTCTTCTAACCCTAACCCTAACCCTATTTTACATCATATTTCAATAAAATACAATACCTGGGGGCCGGTACTAACTACGCCACCCTACAATAGACCTTGAGAGAGAATAGGCCTGACATGTCAGAAGAATGAGACAAGAATATACAGCAAAATAATCAGCCTCGAGAGGAGAGCTAGGACGGAGAAGGAAGAAATTAGATCCCCGAGAATCAAGGCTACATGACTCATAAATGGGAAATGCAGCACCCTGTCTCCAATGTGCCAGGTGTACCTCTGAAATGGTGCCTCGAGGAGACCATCTATCAGAAAACCAACTATTGAGCCGACGCCCCCTTGATGTAGCCAACTACCTTCTGACATTCTTTATTAACTGCTTCTGAAAGTGACTGGTCGGCCTCAGGGACTGGGATACGGATCACTTGAAACAATACAAAATTTGGGATCTGAGACTCCGAGATCTGGGAACTTATGTTCTGAAAGAGTAAAGAATACCAAATGTTTGGGTTTTCTTCGGCCTCCAGAGAAACCTTATGGTTATTTTTTATCATTGAAGGCCTGGAGGAGGTGGGAGATGCCATCTTCGTCGATATCCCTCAGCCTAGCCCTTTGGTACTTAGCCACCTCAATTTGTTTCCCCAGGTCTGGAACATTCTCCTTAAATTCATCAGCCATTTTTGCCACGTTGTGGCCACTAAGCACCATACGAGTTAATCTTGTCATTTGAGCACCATCCATTCCCTCCGGGGATTGATATTGGGACTTCATCATTTCATCAATACTCCCCAAAACTGAATCTTTTGGCGTGCACGTATCTGTACTGAGGGGGTCAGCCCCAGAAATCTTTGTTACAAAAGACTTGTATAAATTGAAAGAATATTTCACTGCATTGACCTTCTCCTGTAGAGTCCCCACCAGTTTCTTGGGCAACAAGTAGGGTTTCCTGGAGAAGTTAGTGACCCTAATATAAGTGTGCTATTGGAATTGGATGTAATAATGTTCGTAGCTCTGGACCATATTTATCACCTCTATGGATAGGCGATATCCTGCATCCCGGGTGGCTATTAGCAGGTGGTAGTAAACGAAGGCATCGTTTACCCGGCAAAAAATTGGGAAGCTGGCCTCCCATTGAACCTATGGGAAATGGTCCCATGGTGCTTTTTGTCCTGGGCCAATTCTGAGCACACCGTCGGTAAGTATCCCATGGGCGTGGGGCCTCTGCTGTGCCAGGGCCCAGAAAACATAAGAAGTTATATAAAATTTCTTTTTCCTGGCTAGTTGGAGGAACTAGGAGTCGATGTGGTTTGAAATTATGGCTTCCCAGTCGAAGTACCCTCCCTTAGTGGAGATTTCAAGGAGGAAGTAATACATCCATGGAGTTAATTCTCAGGCAGAGTGTTGCCCAAAGACTCGGGACAATGCTATCATCCCCCTTTGGATGCTCTCTTTGAACTCAGACCTGGGAATCTCTATCTTCATCCTCTTAGGGTCCCTCTTTGGGACCCTGAGCCAGTGATTGTTCATATATATCTGGGTGGCCTCCTCCAATTGCGTGAATTGGGCCAAGGCATCTGAACTTGTAACCACAGAAGGTTTGTCAAATTGAGGGATCCCTAGACCCACCTGGAATGTGTTAGGGTCGACGGATACTAGAGGAGTAGGGTACCCGGTGGGTTATGTGGCTGCAAGCATAATAGCCTAGACAAAAGAGTTGTAATTAGTAGCCATTATCAGAATAAGCCCTGGAGATTGTATAGAGCACGGGAAAAAAGCTGCCTTAAGAATCCTGGAGTCCCCGACATTGATGGCCAGCTGATCTCTAGCCTATCGCTGGATGTACATCATTTTCCTTAAGGCCTGCATTTCAGGCCATGTCCCGATGCTGGTCTCGGTAATGAGTTTAACTTTAGACTCGATCTTCAAGCCCATGATAACACTGTCCTTCACAAACTTCATGCTTAGGGGAAAATTCTCCAAAGCCCTCTCTATTTTGGATTTAACAGCTGCTCTAGTAGCCGCTGTGGAAGGTAGTTCCAGACTTCCGGGTGGTGAGGATGCAGATGCTTCAGACATGTTTGGAAGTGCACTTCAGTAACCTACAAGGCAAAGTGACTGTCAGAATGCATTAATAAATAAACACTCTGAGGTCTGGAGATCTTACCACCCTGATGTCTGCTTTCCCTAAAAAGTTAGCTTCATTCAAAAACTCTTGAAAGCACACACATTATGAACTTAGGAATGACTGATCATCCAGGTCTGGGAATTTTATAACATTTGGTAAGAAGGACATGAGATGGATGATGGTAGGAGACTCAGAGCCTGGAGAGGTAACCGTTGGTAAAGATGTGCAAAAAAATGCCAACCGTCAGGCCCACATGGGTGCCACGTGGGTAGGTAATAAATGGGAGTTATGGCGATGACGGCGGAGCCAACTATCTGAATGCGCGAAAAGTGAAGGCCACTTGGATGGATTTAAATATGTGCATGGGAAATAAATGAGGGCCAGGCTGGTTTTATGGAGGAGAGTGAAAACTGCTTGTTTGAAACCGGTCGAGAGCCGAGTTTCAAACAGGTGGTATTTTGCTCAAAATGAGCTGACGGGCGGAAAGCCAGTGACACAGGAAACTCAGCTAGCTTGCTAAACTATCTGGAAGGATATACATAGGATATACATTGGAGCCAAGGGATATATACATGGGGAACAAAGGGATATACAACAAATATACACTAAAATTTACATATATACACCGCCGAAAGACATCTATAGGAAACCAGGCAAAGCACACAATATATACAACTTTCTACACTATTTACAAGCTAACTACACCTGCAAAGAGGGTGGAAAACCCTCTAGCAGAGCCAACCCACCAACAAGAAGAAAAACTAGAAAGAAACAAAAATAACAAAAATAGAAGAGAGGCAAAGATAACCAAAAATAGAAAGAAAATAGACCAGACAGAAGGAAAATCAAAGAGAAAAGAGGCACCCACCTAAAAATGCTGAAAGGAGAAGGAAACAAGCCTCCACGGAAGCTTTACAACAGCTACAACTGCCAAACGATCACAACTGGCCACTACAAAACACTCACAATCGCTCAGAAATGATGGAAGTATTTAGCACTGATTATCGTTAAATCTCTGTAAAATGCTCTGAAATCGCTTTGATTACTTGAGTGTTTAATCGCAGTAAATGTGAAAATGACAGGTAACTTCTATTTATACCCACGGTAAAAAGAAATCCACCTCCTCATTAGCAAACTCCAGAAAGACAGACCTCGGGACTCCAGGCCCGGGGATTCCCCGTGACGATATCACGTTAAGGAAAGAGAACATCATAGCGAGGAATCCCAGAGTCCAGAATCTGGCTCCAGAAAAAGGATGAAAAACTCCAGGACCAGGGTCCTGGAGGCACAAGAAACTGACAAAACAAAGCATGACCACGGGGAAGAAAACCCCAGAGAAAGAAAGCAAAAGGAGAAAGACAAGGCAAGAACCACGAGAAAAAGAAAAAAAGGGGGACCCAACATTTTGCACACAAAATGTAAGGACACGGATGTAGGGCATAACAAATGATGACCATCTGGGACAAATGCCTTAGTGCATTTGGGAGCTACAGAATCTGTGGTTAGAAACACTAGAACAAGTCACTACTCGAAGTGTCTGACAAGCAAGGAGCAAAATATCTGAGAGAATCTAACCACACGAGATCCATTCCATAGTCTTCCATCAGTGGTGGCGTGTGTGCTTTGGAAGGAGATCAAGATGATGACCTCTGGGAGGAGTAGAGAAGAGGCACTAATTACATTGAACCAGTCATCCAATTTGTTCATTTCTCCCAGAGACCGGAGCTTCATCCCACTTTCCTTTTTCTTGTTATTTTATTCATTTTTAGGTGGGAAGGTGGTAATTCTTTCACCATTAAGCTTAAGCTTAGCTAATTTTAATGGTGATACTTCTTTCACCTTTCTACCTATATTTATATGTTGAAGAGGGCATAAAACTCCAGACCCGAAAAGAATTCCCTAAAATTTCAGACCTGGGTCAACCAACCAGTATAATCGATCTACCCTCGGCATGTCCGATTACTTGTTCCTTATATATTTTTTTGTTCACTGATTGTTAGACCTCCAGAGATAAAACCCGATGGAGATTGCTCAAAATGTGCCACTAAACCTGTAAAATAGCTCTGGAGACCGAGCCAGTTCCACTATGCTAAAGATATATTCTTAAGTTCACCATGCTATAGACATCGTACCAGAGACTAGAGTTTATGCGAAGCATTCCAATCCTTACAAGACAGAACAAAACGTCGGGACCCAAAAAGAAAACCCAGAAATGAAAACAAAAACCACCAAAAGAGGAGTGCCTCGGAGGGTAGCCGACAAGGCTATCTACAAGAAACGGTACCTCCCAACAAGGGACCGGGAAAGAAATATTTACAAGTGGAAGGCTTAACATAGAGTACAATTTCAGACAAACTTACCCTATTCAAAGTAGTGTTTGAGAAACTGTCCATTGACAAGAAATGAGATAGGTTCCCCAGTCATGGTGTTAAGGTGGAAAGTATTTTCCCTGCAGATTTCAAAGATTAGATATGGTTTGAGCTAGAGCCGTTGAAACTTGGTATGCTTTCCTTTCTTTTCCCGGGCCTTGTCCCACAACAAGACCAAGTCCAAAATCTGAAAAGCCTTGTATTGGGCTCTGCGGTCAAACCATCATTTTACCACTGCTTGATGACGTGTGAAATGTTCAAGGGATGTGTCTCGCTATTCTTCCATTCACACTAGATTTAGGAGCCGAACCTCCATGATGTTGTCCCTATTACTGAATTCCTGCATAAACTATAAAACTGGGATTTATAAGTTAACCGGGAATACGGGGTTCTGGCCATAAACTAGATGGAACGGGGATGTTCCCAAGGCGGCCTTGATTTGAATGCGATCCGCCCAGAGGGCGAACTTCAACTTTTGATGCCAGTCTCGAGGATTCTATTCTAGCAGGTGTTTGATCACTTCAAGTAGATTTTTATTCGTAGATTCAACAACGCCATTCCCTTGGGGGTAATAGTTGCTGGAAACTTCAGAGTGATCTTTCGGTTGTAGGTCCACTAGATTAATTACACTGAAGAAAATGCCAGACCATTGTCACATACCAAAGAAAAGGGCATTCCAAACCTTGTGATGATGTTTTCTTCTAGGAATTTGATTACTACGTCTGCCATGTTATTCTTGCACGGTATTGCCTCGGACCACCGGGTGTAGTAATCAATAGTAATGAGAATGTATCAGTGGTTGGAAAATGAGTTGGGGTTGATTTCCCCGATGAAGTCAAATGCCCATTGGGCAAAGGGCCTAGCCTCAAAGACTTGTTGCAAAGGCATAGCCGGGTTATGCTCATGATGCACCACAGTTTGGCAAGTGTGGCATTTTCTAACATGAGTGTAAATATATTTGAATATACAGGGCCAATAGTATCTAGCCCAAAGGATCTGATGGGTAGTGGCGTCAGCTGAGCCGTGCCTGGTTCCAAACTACCTGTGAAATTCATCAATCACCTTTACAGCTTGGTCTCTGTCGATGCACCAGAGGTACACTCCCTCGTAGTTTCTGCAGTAAAGCACAGAGTTTTTTATCATGAAGTGAGCGGTTTTCATCCACAGGGTGTGACATTTATTGGGAGGTAACCCCTCTGAGAATTTTTTATTTAGTAGCAAATATACCATATCAGTATACCACGGGTCTCGAGTGATGGACTCCACCGTGTAAGTCTGACATTCTATGTGGGGAGTTTCTTCTTCCATCGCTCAACTCAGTCCCTGGCCCCAGACTATCTTCATGGGCTACATTTCTAAGTTATATTCCTGGAGGATGGCCATCCATTTCCCCTATCTCTTGCCCAACTCGCTCTGCATCAGCAGAGACTTAACGGCCTGGTCTGGAATGATAGAATGTACCTTGCTCCAGAGAATGTAATGCCATAATTTCTTCACAGCATGAACTAGAGCGAAGGCCTATTTTTCTAGTGATGAATATCAGACTTCGGCATTCTTGAAGGGGGAGCTCATGAAAGCTATTGGTCATTCTTCCCCTTCAACCTTTTGAGTCAACACTGCCACGGCAGAATGCGGCGAAGCAAAGGAGTAAATGTAAAATGGAAGGGAATAGTTTGGACTAGCCAAGATGGGTGCTTCCGTTATTGTCTGTTTGATCTGGGTGAATGCCCGCTTTACTTTAGGACTCCACTCAATCTTAGTATCCTTTTTCATCATCTCATTGATTTGTTTGACTATCTCGGCGAATCCAATGATGAACCGCCGAACAAAGTTGATCTTTCTAAAGAAGGATCGCATCTCTTTTTTATTGCCGGGCATTTGTAAGTTTAGCAATGCTTCAACTCTTTCAGGGTCGATGGCTATGCCCTTCTCAAAGATGATATGCCAGAGAAACTTCCCTTCAGTGACTCCAAATATGCACTTCTTGGGGTTGAGGGATATTCCATACCGGCGACATCTCTCACAGATCTGAGCGAGATGGGCAGAATGGTCATGCCTATCCTGGGAAAAGATGGTCAAATCATCCATGTAGATGATTATGCACCGATTCACAAGGCCCTTGAATACAATGTCCATGGCCTTTTGAAATGTTTCCCCTGCATTAATCAAACCAAAGGGCATTCTCCTATATGCAAACGTTCCCCACTTGGTGGTGAACGTTGTTTTCTCCTAATCTTCATACTTAACCATGACCTGGTTATATCCGGAGTACCCATCCAAGAATGACATCATCTAGGATCTATTCACTATCTATAACACCTCATCCAACGAAGGGAGAGGGTGATTATCTTTCTTGGAGGCCTTATTCAAGTTTCAAAAATCCACGCAAAGGCAGATCTCACCGCTCTTCTTTCTCACAGGGACTAGATTGGCAACCCATGTAGTGTGCCGGATTGAGAAGATTATCCGGGCTGACAGTAGTTTTTCTACCTCTTGACAAATCAGAGGCTCAATCATTGGGTTGACCGGTCGTTGTTTTTGCCGAAAGAGTTTAGCATCAGGTTTCAGGGGAATAGTGTGAGTCATAATGGATGTGTCATATTTTTTCAAATCCTCGTAACCCCATGCAATTACATCTATGTATTCTCAGAGAACCACGAGAATCTTCTCCTTCTCCTCAGGGGAGCAGGAGGTGCCAACGTGGATCATCTTTTCTTCACCGAGCTGGCTGATGTTTACCTTTTCAAACTTTCCTCCCTCAAAGGATAATGACATCTTCTCCCAGGCCCGAGGGTCTGAGTCAAAGATTCATTCAAGCACAACCATCCCCTTCGAGATGGTGTTAGTAGGTAGGTCCATGATCCCATCATCTTCGTTACCCTACCTAGTATTGTCATGATCTCGTTCTTCCACTATCTAGTCTTCAAAGACACCAACATTGGCCATGAAGGCTAGGATATGTTGATCATCCTCAAAAATCTGAAAGTGGGTGACATTATCTAGAATGGACAGGGTGGGGACCATCTCAACTAAAAATCTCCGGAGTCGCGAGCCAGCCATTGGCTCAAGTGTGCTGGCAGAAATGGCAAGGGCATCTGGGACATAGTTCCGTCACCGAGGGATGAGGTCAATGCCAAAGGCATCAAAATCTTCAATAAGGCTCCAAGCCCGATTGTGGTATGCAGCCTTTCTCTTGTCGTGGCATGTGTATTGACTCTGGACCTATTTGAAAACCAGTTCTAAATCACCCAGAGCCCGGAGGTGGGTGACACCTTTCCTTAACGCAAATAAGAGTCCAAGGACCAAAGCCTCATACTCTGTGACATTGTTTATGCAGTTGAACTGCAGTCTGTAGGATGTGAGGAAGGACTTCCCTCATGGGTTGATTAATTCTACCCCAGCCTCACAGCCTTATTTGGATCGGGACCCATCAAACTTGATGGTCCACAAATCGTTGTTCATAATCTAGGGCTGGGGAGTGAGAGTAGCCTTTGGATTGCTGTTGGGAGACTTAGGAGGAGCTTCCTCCCAAACTATTAGTGTGAAGGTAGGGTTTACCTCTAGAGGAGTTTGGATTTGGGATTCCCGGGGAGATGGCACCAAAGGAGTGCGTCTTGCAGGAACACTGGGCTCCGGGGAATCAGCTATATGTTCTTTATACTGGAAGGCATTGATGTGCTAGGTAGTGAATAAAAGGCAGGGCCCACACTCAAGCTCTGAATGTTTCTGATAGTGTACTCGGCACCAAGTGCCAGATAGGAGTGTAGCGAGGGTCACTGTGGCACCTTGAGAGTCAACCTAAACTCTCATCTTTTCTTCTAGGTCCTGGGTTCTCTGCAGCACTACGGGATCCTCCCTGGGGGTGAAATTGAATGTTAAGATTTCAAAGGGTCGGTACACCCCGGGGGAAGTCTCAGAGAGGAAGACCTCACTGACCCTCCTGACCTCGATAAGGGCCTGTTTCATTCAGGGTTCACTTTCGACCTGGATCTTTTTTGATTCTCCTTCCCAGGGGAGCCATAAATCTCTGGGATGTCCACCACTTGGACGTTGATTATGCTAGCTATCCTGGGGTCCTGGATAAGCTATATTCGGATGTTCTTCAATTCCCCCACCATTTTTATGGTAGTCTTATCTAGCTGGATCATTGCACCATTAGATGGGTTGGATGGAATCTGAGCTTCTGACAAATGGATAAGGGCATGATGTTACCTGAAGCTCCGGAGTCTACTAAGCAATTGTGTATGTTTTTGCCTTGGATATTCAGGCCTAGTAGGAAGGAAGGATCTTCATTGTTCCCCCAAAAGATGGTCGTGTTAGCATCTTCAAACGAGACAGTCTTGGGCAGGCAGCTGATGACTTCTGTGTTTCCCAAGAGCTTTAGAAGAGACTTCTTCTATTTGGGATAGTTTAGCAAGACCTCCATCAAGGTCATAGAGGTGGTGGTCTATTCTAACACCCTTGTAATGTCTAATCTTCCTCCTCGGAATTGGTGATTTCCCTCAGCTAGGTCTTTCGCTTGGTTAGAGCTAAAACCCTTTAGAGGAGTGGGTCGGTCAGTTGCGTTATCCCGGGGAGGAGGAGTGTCCTTGATAGGAGGCATAGGCATGTAAGCTTGTCCTTTACCAACTTGACTCCGAGTATGGTATGGAGTCCGTGGGTTAGTGAAGGCATTGGCTTTGAAGGACGGGATAGATTCATCAAAGAATCCATGCAATTAGGATTCCTCTTCATCTTCCCCAGAAGTTCCAAAGAAGATGGTCTCACAGGTGAAGGCATTGTGGGTCGACTCCTACACAGGAGGCTCTGGAGGGGTAGCATCATGTGACTGCTGTCTGTCTAGCTAGGAGATCATGATGAATTTTTCCAACGTGGCACAATTTACCTCATTGTGTGAACTCGTGTCGTGCAATCTACACCAATTAGTCATGGGTTGGAAGTCTATAATTAGTGTGAAATGTGATGGTCCAGCACCATTTTGGTTGGCATTTTGGTTTGGAGGTGGACCTCCGGTGTTCATGTTATTATTCCATTATTTTTGATTGGGTCTAGGCCCGTTGTTGAAGTTTCTTCCCCTAGCATTTTTTTTTCGTTGGTTGGAAAAGATATTTATTCTTTGGGAGTTATAATTCTGGGGTGCACAAGACCCCGCCTTCAGTTGACCCATGTCCACAGTCAAGGTAGACAACATTCGCCAAAGGGAATCAACCTTGGCGGTCAACTGAGTATTGATGTCACAATATGATGAATATTGTTGTTGGTTTCTCAGGAAGGCAGTAGTATTAGTCAGAGTTGAGGGCAGCAATCCTCTAGTCATAGATGACTGAAAGAAGGGCACTCCAGACGGTTGTGCCTGAGGCTATTGTGCCTGCTGTGGCTGATTCCAAGGGAAAGCTTCCAAACCTGGTATCGCCTGAGTCTGCATTGGATAAACGTACCATCCCTGATGGTCTATCAACAGTGGTGGGGGATTCATTGCCATCGAGGGAGCACCCATTGCCAGATTGGGGTTATATCCCCCAGCATACGTTGTTCCACCGGGGATCATGTTGAAGGGCGTGCTCTGCCCAATCCTACCTGGGGATTTGTTGAGACCACAGGATAGTTCTAAAGCTAGGTTGTAAACCTTCACCATAGTGTCCCGGTCACCCGCGGTGGTTGTTCTCCAAAGGAGAGTGGCAACGAAGGGGTCCACCACGTTAAGGTAAGTTTGTATGGTTACTTCTAGGGATGGAATGAAAGGGCCCGTGCACCACTTTAAGGTGAGCTGGAACCGATTGTTGAATGTTGTAAGAGGTTCATTGGGTTCCTTCCTGATGGAGATGAACTGGCTATGGGACCAGGCTGGGTCCACATGTACGTGAAAGGAAGCTAGGAAGGTGTCCTCCATGTCCTGTCAACTGTTAATGGAGTTGGTAGGAAGGTTAAGGTACCAGTTCAACTCACCCTACCCTAAAGACAAGGGAAAAATCCTAGTCACAAGATCTTCATGCTTGATCCGATGTCGGTTCATGGCATCCTTATATGCCTGTAAATGCCCTTCTGTAGTCCGTGAGCCTAAGTTCTCATATCGTGGGCAGATCTTCTTCGGGTGTAAGGGTAAGTCGTTGATGGCACCCGAAAAAGTTTCCATTGTGGACTCGGTGTTTCTGAAATATGCAGCCATTGGGGAAACTGGATTTTGAGTAGTTTGAGCACTGGTTCCCGGGATTTTCTGAGAAGTTTGGGTATTCTAAGGTATGCTAGACCCCCAGACAATAGTGGCTGGTGTGGTTTTCGGGGTTCATTTCTTCCAAGTAGGAGGCTCAAGTTTGACAAACCTTCCGGGATTCAGGGCGGACCTAAAGATTCTTTCAAATTTTGCGGGGGAGAAAGACCCAATCCCACTGAAGGCTTGACTCCTAAAACTATAACTCAGGGAACACTCGAGACATGTGAAATCAGAATCTCAAGAGGGGGATGAGTTCATGCCCTCCTTCTAGTGCCAGTTTCTATTGATGGGGTTTTGCTGACCGGGTCCACCAACAGTCATAAGTTGTCACCGAGTACCAGAGGTACCGGCCAACTCTGCCTGTAAAGGTTATCCGGGGAAGTTAGATTCCCCGGGCCTCCAAGCACCTGGGTGTCAAGTCACGATGGTGCGGGGCTCGGTTGGGAGAAATGACTATTTTCAATGGGGATAGCTGGTCTCTTCAACTCGTTCCCTCTGGAGATTCAATAAGGTGAGGGGTCTCCAAGCATTCTACACTTAGCAAATAAAATAAAAAAGGTCCTACAGGGTTAGAAGTATTTCATCTAACTATAGTTATGCTTAAACATTCAAGACATCGATAATGCTCTGATATACTACACTATATACTGAAGAAATAAACAACCATCAGCTAGTATTTTATCAGTACCAAGGGAAAAGAGGTCGTTAATCTACTTGACATATTAGAGAAGAAGACATAAAGAATATGAAACATAAAATACCATTAACTCAGAAGTTTGAATGCCAACAACATCATTGTAAAGAATTCTCCCTTCTTCATTAATGTTTCTTCTAGCAAGCAATGGTGCGTGATAGAATGGTGGCTCCAGGGGAGCATCCACCTATTGAAAGTGAAACAATGGAGCATTGAGCTCTGCAACTGAAATGAAAATTTCTTTTCTATTACTGTGGATAGCAAAATCATCAATTTTTCTAACCCTTGGAAATGGGTCGGTCTTTCTATTTATACACTTTCTTCTGACCCTAACCCTAACCCTATTTTCCATCATATTTGATGCAGGAGCATCCCAGGGTAGTTGGCTATCTTGCATGTTTGGGAGATTTGATGGATTTGTGTGGACTTATTTTCATGTGTGAGGGATTTTTTAGAGTTGTGGGGACCTACTTGGGTCTTTGGTAATTGGTTTTGATGTATTTAATGGAACTTGGCATGGTCTTGGTTGCTTGGCATGGACCGGGAGGAGATCGGCCTTGATTAGGAATTTGGTTCCTATTACAAGCCATATAAGTAATTTTCCACAAATAGTTAGAGGATTCAAATTTCAGGGATTGAAGAGGGCCTAGATTTCTACCTACAGTTCAAAGCACGAGTCCTAATTCATCCGGAGCTAGGAGATATCACAATTTTACTAAGACAACTATTTTGGGCATTTAATTGTTGTTGTTGGCCGACTTGTGGCATTTAATTTCGGTATTTGTATTTAATTTA
>MU228281.1:337821-373018 GCA_018584345.1 Thuja plicata | reverse complement strand
GCTTGGGAAACAAGGAGATTGCTTGGTGGGCTTGCGAGCACAAGTTTAGATCTTCCTTGGGTGTTCCTACCAGTGTGTGGATCTGGGCTAGCTAGGGTTTGGTTTGGATCTTGCGAGATCTTGTGGATTTTCTATTGTAATTGCATTGTATTTGGCCGTAACCCGGAAGGCCTTACAGCCAGGAATGTTGGATGAAAATATGATGATTCCATTATGAGTATTGGCATTGTGTGGATCTATATCTTTGCATTGTTATTATATTCTATTGTGTGGTTATTTTTTGGGGGCTAGGACATCTCCATTGGGGATTCTCCTACCTTGCACTGCATCAATATTTCAATAAAATACAATACCCAAGGGCCGGTACTACCTGCACCACCCTACAAAAGACCTTGAGATAGAATAGGCCTAACATGTCAGAAGAATGAGACAAGAATATACAATGAAAGAATCAGCCTCGAGAAGAGAGCCAAGAAGGAGAAGGCAGAAATCAGATCCCCAGGGATCAAGGCTACATGTCTCATAAATGGAAAATGCGGCACCCTGTCTCCAATGTGCCAGGTGTACCTCTAAAACGGTGCCTCAAGGAGACCATCTGTCAAAAAACCAACTGTTGAGCCGATGCCCCTTGATGTAGCCAACTACCTTCTGACAGTCTTTATTAACTGCTTTTGAAAGTGACCGATCGGCCTCACGGATCGGGACACAGATCACTTGAAAGAATACAAAATTTGGGATCTGGGACTCTGGGATCCTGGAACTTACGTTCTGAAATAATAAAGAATACCAAATGTTTGGGTTTTCTCTAGCCTCCGGAGAAACATTATCGTTGTTTGTTATCATTGAAGGCCTGGAGGAGGTGGGAGATGCCATATTCATCGATATCCTTAAGGCCGACCCTTTGGTACTTAGCCACCTCAATTTGTTACCCCAGGTCCATAACATTCTCCTTAAATTCATCGGCCATTTTTGCAGTGTCGTGGCCACTAAGCACCATACGAGTTAATCTCATCATTTGAGCACCATCTATTCCCTCTGGGGACTGATATCGGGACTTCATCATTTCATCAAAACTCTCCAAAACTGAATCTTCTAGTGTGCACATATCTGTACTGAGGGGGTCAGCCCCAGAAATCTTTGTTACAAAAGACTTGTATAAATTGAAAGAATATTTCACTGCATTGACCTTCTCCTGTAGAGTCCCCACCAGTTGCTTGGGCAACAAGTAGGGTTTCCCGAAGAAGCTGATGACCCTAATATAAGTGTGTTGTTGGAATTGGATGTAATAATGTCTGTAGCTCTGGACCAAATTCATCGCCTCTATGGATAGGCGATATCCTATATCCCGGGTGGGTGTTAACAGGTGGTAGTAAACAAAGGCATCATTTACCTGACAAAAACTTGGGAAGTTGGCCTCCCATTGAACCTGTGGGAAATGGTCCCATGGTGCCTTTTGTCCTGGGCCAATTCCAAGCACGCCATCTGTAAGTAGCCCATGGGCATGGGGCCTCTGCTGCGCCAGGGCCCAGAAAACATAAGAAGTCATGTAAAATTTCTTTTTCCTAGCTAGTTGGAGGAACTGGGAGTCAACGTGGTTTGAAATTATGGCTGCCCAGTCGAAGTACCCTCCCTTAGTGGAGATGCCAAGGAGGAAGTAATACATCCATGGAGTGAATTCTCGGCTAGAGGGTTGTCCAAAGGCCTGGGATAATGCTATCATTCCCATCTGGATGCTCTCTTTAAACTCAGACCTGGGAATCTCTATCTTCATCATCTTAGGGTCCCTCTTTGGGACCTTGAGCCAATGATTGTTCATATATATCTGGGCGGCCTCCTTTAATTGCGTGAATTGGGCCAAGGCATCCGACCTTGTAACCACAGAAGGTTTTTCAAATGGAGGGATCCCCAGACCTGCCTAGAATGTGTCAAGGTCGAGGGATACCAGAGGAGTAGGGTACCCGATGGGTTCTATGGCTGTGAGCATAATAGCCCAGACAGAAGAGTTGTAGTTAGCATCCGTCATCAGAATAAGCTCTGGAGATTGTACAGAGCACAGGAAACAAGCTTCCTTAAGAATCCCAGAGTCCCCGACATTGATGGCCAGCTGATCTCCAGCCTGTCGCTGGATGTACATCATTTTCACTAAGGCCTGCATTTCGGGCCATGTCCCGATGCTGGTGTCGGTAATGAGTTTAACTTTAGAGTCAATCTTTGAGCCCATGATAACACTGTCGTTCACAAACTTCATGCTTAGGGGCAACTTCTCCAAAGCCCTCTCTATTTTGGATTTAACAGCCGCTCTGGTAGCCACCGTGGAAGGTAGTTCCAGACTTCCGGGTGGTGAGGATGCAGATGCTTCAGACATATTTGGAAGTGCACTTCAAAAACCTGCAAGGCAAAGCAACTGTCAAAATGCATTAATAAAAAAACACTCCAGGGTTTGGAGATCTTACCATCGTGATGTTTGCTTTCCCTGAAATGTTAGCTTCATTCAAAAACTCTGGAAAGCACACACATTATGAACTTAGGAATGACTGATCATCTGGGTCCAAGAATTTTATCACATTTGGTAAGAAGGACACGGGATGGATGATGGTAGGAGACCCGGAGCCCGGACAGGTAACCATTGGTAAAGATGTGCAAAAAAAGGCCAACCGTCAGGCCCATGTGGGCGCCACATGGGTAGGTAATAAATGGGAGTTATGGCGATGACGGCGTAGCCAACTGTCTGAATGCATGAAAAGTGAAGGCCACTTGGACGGATTTAAATGTGCGCATGGGACATAAATGAGGGCCAGGCTAGTTTTATGGAGGAGAGAGAAAATCGCCTATTTGAAACTAGCCAAGAGCCGAGTTTCAAACAGGTGATATTTTGCTCGAAACGAGCTTACAGGCGGAAAGCCAGTGACGTAGGCAACTCAGGTAGCTTGCTAAACTATTTGGAAGGATATACATTGGAGTTGAGGGATATATACATGGGGAACAAAGGGATATACAATAAATATACACTAAAATTTACATATATACACCGCCGAAAGACATGTGCAGGAAAACAGGAAAAGCACGCAATATATACAGCTTCCTACACTATTTACAAGCTAACTACACCTGTACAGAGGGTGGACAACCCTCTGGTAGAGCCGACCCACCAACGGGTGGCAAAACTAAAAAGAAACAAAAACAACCAAAATAGAAGAGAGGCAAAGACAACCAAAAATAGAAAGAAAATAGACCAGACAGAAGGAAAACCGAAGGGAAAAGAGGCACGCACCTAAAAATGCTGAAAGGAGAAGGAAAGAAGCCTCCACGGAAGCTCTACAACAGCTACAACTGCGAAACGATCACAACCCGCCACTACAAAGCACTCACAATCGCTCAGAAATGATGGAAGTATTTAGCACTGACTATCGTTAAATCTCTGCAAATCGCGGTAAATGTGAAAATGACAGGTAACTTCTATTTATACCCATGTTAAAAAGTAATCCACCTCCTCACCAGCAAACTCTGGATAGATAAATTTTAGGACTCCAGGCCCAGGGATTCCCAGTGACGATATCACCTTAAGGAAAGAGAACATCGTGGCGAGGAATCCCAGAGTCCAAAATCTGGCTCCTGACAAAGGATGACAAAATCTGGGACCAGGGTCCCAGAGGCACAAGAAACTGACAAAACAAAGCACGACCGTGAGGAAGAAAATCCCGAAGAAAGAAATAAAAAGGAGAAAGACAAGGCAAGAACCACGAGCTAAAACAAAAAAGGGGGACCCAACATTTTGCACACAAAATGTAGGGATGGAGATGCAGGGCATAACACAACCAAATTTCAACCCCATTGTATACCTTGTTGAAGAAAGAAGCTGAATTTGAATGGACAACTGACTGTGAACTGTCATTTTGACAGTTAAAAATTGTTCTAACACAAACACCTATTCTTAGAGGACCTGACTGGAAGCTGCCCTTTAATATTCACACTGATACATCTGACTATGTCATTGGGGAAGTGCTAGGACAAAAGGAAGGTATAGTTGAGAATGTTATTTATTAAATTAGTAAAAACCTACAAGGTGCAAAACTAAACTATACTATTACTAAAAAGGAGTTACTAGCAGTAATCTATGCACTTAATAAATTCAGACATTACATAACTGGTTATGAGGTATTTGTATAAAGTGACCATTTAGAAATCAAATACTTAATTAACAAGCCTACCATATCTGGTAGGTTAGCAAGATGGTTACTCCTCATGTAGGATTTTGATGTAACAATCATTGATAAACCAAGTAAGGCTAATGTGGTGGCTGATTTCTTATATATATTACAAGTTCTAGATAATCCTACAACAATTGATGATAGCTTCCCTGATGAGCACCTCTTCTATGTTTCCACTTACAACCCATGGTATGTTGATATCGCTAACTACCTTGCTACAAGAAGGACACCACCTCATTTCTCTCCAAGAGAGCGTAGACTTCTCATCAAAAAAAGCTTCAAATTTTCACGAATCTCAGGATTTATGTTCTACACAGGTGCTAATCAAGTCACTCGATGATGTGTTCACATAGATGAGACTTATGACATCCTTCAGGCCTGTCATGATGAGCCGTGTGGTGGGGCCACTTTGCAAGAAAGATGAAAGCATACAAGATCTTGAGAACAGGTTACTATTGGCCTACCCTATATAAAGATGCAGCTAAGAATTCAAGGCACTATGACCAATGCTAGCCTTTGAGGCACCAAACCAAGTCAGATGAAATGCCCTTGCAGCCTTAGGTGGTCGTGACACCATTTGACAAATGGGGTATCTATTTCATTGGACCTATCGAGCCATCTTCTCACTGTAAGTCATATATCTTATTATGCACTGATTATGCAACCAAATGGGTAGAAACCAAAGCAATGAGGCAAGCTAGAGATCATGACGTAGCCGAATATATATGAATATATCTTTACCACATTTGGTGTACCTCGCGAGATAGTAACAGACCAAGGTCCACAATTTAGTTCTAACCTTACTGTTGAGTTGATGCATGAGTACACTGTGAGGCATGGTAAATCTTCCCCATACCATCCTTAGGCCAATGGGTAGGCAGAGATAAAAAAAAAATAGGAAGATTGAATCAATCTTGACTAAAACAGTTGTTGTTCACAAGAAGGACTGGGCTACCCATCTTCCTAAATCCATTTGCACTTACCGAACAACTTGGAAAATAATAAATGGTTTTACTCCTTTTGAACTAGTTTATGGAAAATATGCATCTATGCCTATTGAGTTTTAGCACAAGACACTCAGGATGGCACTGGAATTAGACATTAACCTTACCAGGGCATAAGAAGACAGGCTCCTGCAGCTTAATAGAGTAGATGAGTATCGGAAGTCTGCACTTCACAATACAAAACTGATTCAGAAGCAGCGGATTAAATAGCATGACCAATTCATCAAGGACAAGAAATTTTTGATTGGTGATTGGGCCCTTCTCTATGACTCACACTACCAAGATACCCCAGGAAAATTTTAGACCCGATGGCTAGGACCTTATGAGATAATCTCAATTTTTGATAATGGACCGGTTCAACTTTCCACCATTGATCCTGTGCGATTCAAACTGCTATTTAGTGGGCATCGCCTCAAGATCTACCACAAGCTCATAAGTTGTGATGACTTCCTGTACCAATTCTAGCACAATGATGATAGAATCACTCCTACAACAACATATGGGTCTTCCACCCAGGTTTCCACTAATCCTTGATTTTTATCAATGATTCCATAATAAAAATTTTACTTCCTGTGAAATAATTTCTCCACAATAAAATCCACCTCACCTCCTCTCTCTACCATGTTCTTTCCTACCATTTTATCACTCCATCATTTTATGTCACATCTAAGAACACTCTTCCTGCAACACTTCACAGGTTAGTGACACATACCTTTGTTTGTATATTATTTTATTTTATTTTTATTAGAATTAAGTGTTCTTTTTCTTTTTATACTCTTGCATGCAATGGCCTGGTGGGACCCATGCCTTACACTTAGTTGGGGGGAGGGATTATTTAATATTTACTTGCAAATTTTGAAATTAGCGTGTAAAGGATGAAATTTATTTCTTTTCTTTTCAAGATGACTGTCGTCATCTGTGAAGCCATCTGTCACCCAGTGATTACGTAATCATGACTTGATTTGAAAGTAATTATAAGATTTTAAAAGCTGAAGTTCAATGAACTATGGTATTTTTGTGACATGTTGAAGGTGGCAGGCCTTAACACACGTGAAATTATTTATGAAATATCATTCACTTTTAATTACCTGGAAGTAAATGATATTCTATACTCCTATTTTCTCGTCTGCAAAACCTTGAGTCCATAGCAATTTCCATGTTTTTTAGCTTTTGTAGAGATTTTGTACGCAAATTTTTGTTAATACAAATGAGAGGAGACCTTCAAAGGCATGAGCCAACATATAATAGAGTTCTTCTTTGAGACCTAGCCAGTTGTGCAAATTTTCGAAGAAAAGAGTAGTTGGATTACTGTCTTAGCCTCAATGAATTTGATGAAGAAATTGCTCTGCAATTTCTAAATACTCTGAATAATGGGTTTGCAGTGGTAAAGGGGTTAAGAATTGAGTTCATAGACGATGTTTTGGTAGAGGTAACAAGATTGTCGTAGCAAGGAGAGAAATGGTCTAAAGATATTGATTTACGCTCATCTAGGGCACAATTCACCTTGTATGGTGATTTGCGGCTAGACATTGACAAGAAGCAGGGTACCTTAAGGGTATCATTGCCCATGGAGTACATACAGCCAGCTATGTTCATCATATCATATTTCACTTGTGAAGGTCGTTACAAATATCTCCACGTGCTGCATTTCAAGATCTCGAGCACCCTCTGCCATGACGATAGACTAGTAAATCTACCTAGCTTTTTACTTAACATTGTGAAAAAGAAAACTTCTCTAGTTCAATCAAGAAAAGTTAAGTTTGTTTGCCATCATTGTTTAATTAAATTAATTGTAGAAAGGGAGTTAAATAAGAAATTGATTGGGACTTGGAATGAATTCTTAGCAATGGATGAAGTGGTGCCTAGAGTGGTCAGCCCTAGAGGCCAAGGTATAGGGAGAAGGGTTAACACAACAACAGCGGGTTTGCAAGGTAATTCAACAAACAAAGGTCATTCCTCAAGCTTCTTCCTCTAAACCTAACCCGTCTAGGAAAAGAGATTTCAATTTTAGTAGTCCTATTCCTAATAGGAAGAAAGGAAAAAGAAAGGAGATGAATGACATTCCTGACACCCCACCTTCCCTGAAAACCAGGTCTGCTTCCAAGAAAGACAAGGGTAAACCCTAGGATCAGAGGAATTAATTCCAGAACAATATCCACATAGTGATAATGTTAGTAACATAGCTGATGAAGCCTTGCCCTCTTTTGAGGAAGTGACGCCAGAACAACTTCCTCTAGAAACTACGGAGGAGGTGTTCGCCAGCAGGAGGAAATGCAAAGATCCTCTTTGCTCTTTCCAAATCCCTTCTAGGAAGAGTGTAAGACTTTCTTCCAACGTCAGCTGAGATGACAAGTCTCCTATCCAATTTGTTAATATAGAATCTTCTGAGTCTATAGAGAAGTCCTCTTCTAAGGCAAAGGTTCAGAAAAGTACAAATAGTGACACCATTTAACATTATACAAATTTTGAAGCAACAATTGATCCTAATATTGATTATAACCTCATAGATAGTGATAGGAATTCTAAGGAAGCAGAAGAGTTTTCTAATGGCTCTGTTGGGAAAGATAATGTTGATAATTCAAAAAACCTACCTAATGATGAATTCCCTACAATTAATGAGGATGTTGAAAAGGTGTTAGAGCAAGTAAGAAAGGATGGGTTAGATACACTAGCTAAAGAAACTGAATCATGTCAAGACGATAAGGCAATAAAAACTCTTGTTGTATGGAAAGGGGAGACTTCCACACAAAATGAGGTAGCAAACTCCCCTCAACCTGCGCCAGGATGGATTGATATCCTTAATCAGGGACCCATGCCACCTCTGGACTTATCTACACCATTAGTTGTAGGGTTGATCTTGTATCAGAATTTTGTATGGGAAAGGGCACAATGGAAATTAGAAAAGGAAAATCTGAAAAGAACCATTGATGAGCAGGCTCATCAATTAGATCAGAAAATAGATTAGATTATAGTGTCGAAAAGAAGGGTTAAGAAGATTACTAAATTGATTCTTGAAGCTATGGCATGAAAGTCACCATCTCCAATCTATGCGCTATTCCTCAAGGAAAATTTTATTAATTTTAAATTAACCAGGATTGTAGAAGGACTGAATCCTTCTGTTTGAACACCTCATGAATTCTATGATGCATTTTATGTGAATTGTATTCACATAATATTTTTGTAGCAGATGATAGGGACTGGAATTCACTATTATATGTGGTCTATGTTCAGTTAAGAGCAATGATGTCTTGGATGCAAAATGAGATAAGCAGGGAATATCAAACCTTGCCATACAAAAATAGTGAAATAGATACACCTTTGCTGATGAGGCCCGAAGTTCAGCATTCTAGATGAACTCTTCTTGACTGGCTCTGAGTGACTATGATCCCAAGTGGAGCCATAAAGGTCTATCTGGTCAGAGAGCAAGCATATTTAGACTTGGAACAACACTCGTCACAAAATTTTGAGGCTACAATCACTGCTTCTAGGCATAGATGGGTGAGGATGTCACATGATCTGAAGGTTCATGAACCTCATTCTCTATAGAACTTGACTCTTTCCACCCTTTGAGTTCCATGGTATATAATGTTGGGAAGAACACTATGTAATTACTAGATTCCATTAAGGTTCCAACCACCTATTTTCCTGCAGCCTTTGTTAGCAGTAAATAAAAGTGCAGAAGAACACGACATGGCTAAAGAAGTGCAAAGGTGGGAAAGACTTTGGGAAAATCATGGGTATTTTAACTATGATGTTGCTAAGTTAGGAGAAAATATTTCCAGTGACCTCAAGCTATGGGCCATGATACACAACTTCATGATCCCTGGGGACCAGCAATAGGACAGTTGGGGGGAATGATGAGCCTCTTTAAAGGCCATCTTTTCAAATGCTTTTTATTTTATTTCCAGTAGTTTACTTGCAGAACATATACTTAAACATATTTTTTTATATGTATATTTTGTATATGTAAGGATATAAGTAGTAAAATGGATGATAAGGGAACATAGTATATTTTCTTGAAACCGATGGATGAAATGATAAGATGCAGTAGTTATATTCTAATGAATGATCTTATTTCCTCTACTATGTTTGAGGGTAGCTTCCTTCTTGTAGCCATGTACCTTGCAAGAGTATTAATTAGAACCTAACACTTCTTTCCAGATATTAATGATGAAAATATGTATGTCTCTGAGGTTGTGTGTGCATTAATCATTTTGTAGGGATCAGTTGTGGTGAACTAAAGATCAACATCGTAATGCTAAAGAAGTCAAAAACCATTCATTGCTACAAAGATGCCATCATGTTGAACAGGTCAAGCAAGCAGTTGAAGTAAGTTAAGACGTTGCTACAAGATCTTTGCGTGAAGAATGAGTCAATTCAGTTTCTTGTTAAAGACAATGTGTGGATCTAGAGGCACCACGTACTATATTCTGGGAAGACTAATTATGTATGACTGATATTTTTGTTATGAAGAATTATGTATTTGTAACGATCCTCATTAATGGAGTGATCTTAGATTTAGGTAGTAGTTGTAGATTTCCTTTAAATAAGATGACTATTGTAACTCTTTCAAGTTAGTCGAGTTAGTTGTTATTTTCTGAATAGAAGCTGATACAATTGTAATATTGTTTTATTTTATCCAAGTGTATTTCCCATGAATGAATAGAATGCACAAGTTGAGTTCAATTATGTTATCCTGATTGTGTTTCTATTCACTCATCCAAGGAGGCCCACATGGTGAGTGAATTCCCTTGTTATAGTAGAAATAATTTCCATGTTTTTAGAGAAGTAAAATATAACTTGATTGTTCATGCAGCCACTAGTAACAAAACTAGTAAACTGTTCCTGCAACATAAGTGGGTAAAGCAGTTACTATCCGTGATTACTATTTTTCTAGAGTAAGAGAATTTATTTGAGTTAGCATAGATTTCCTGAAGCTTAATGCATTTCAATTTCATAGGTTTAGCCATGTGGTGCAGGGCACCCTGGCAAAACCATGAGAGGAGAGTCATGTAGACTCATGAAGGAGAAATGACCTTGAAAGATCAAGAGTGAATGTAATTGGATCTATGATCTATTTTGTATTTGATTCATCTTAATGTAACGAGCCTAAACCATAAAGGCAATGTAATAGGGGTAAATAGCATCATAAGGCTATAATGCACCTAGAGGGGGGTCATTGAGGGTCATTTTGTTGATTGTAGTCTATCATATGAATCTAAAATCCTATAGGGTCTATAATAAATGTAATCTGGCCACTAGAGCCAATAAAATATTGTAAAAGCACTAAGAGTGCCAAAAGTCATAGTTTGCCCATGTTGGCAATTTAGGCCTAGCAAGGCTTGTAAGGGGATATAAGAGTTTTTAGGAGTTTGATAGGGTTATGAACCTTTATAAAGGTTAATACAATGTTGTGGAAGACTAAATGGTTGTAATTTGTCGAAGTTGACACTTTAGTGTCAACTAGACAACAAATCTCATAAGATTTTAAGTTGTAACTAACTAATAACAGTCAGATAATTTTCTGTTACGGTTATGCAAGGGGTTATTATCCTTTTCTAGCTATTTAGAAGGGATTTTGTCGAGTATAAAATACATGTGGAGTTTGTTTAAGTCGACCAAATCAATGTAAAAAAAAATTCATTCAATAAAACAAAGATTGTTCTCTGTTATTTCATTATCTGGCTCATAGATACAGTCAGTTTAAAGAGTTTGAAGTTTTCTATCATGTTATAACTCTCCCACCCCCTATGGTCACTGTGATTGGTGAGAGAGTCCAACTATGTAATATATACTTGTACTATATGTATCCTATGTAGCCCGATTGAAGGATGTGTCAGAGGAACTAGATTAGCAATAGTTGTTGACTGAGAATAAGCCCGGGTAGACACCAGTCAATATAAAGGTGGATTGTTTCGAGGATGAAAGGGTTTGGTGATGGATTCTACATGTGTGGGTCCATAGTTAAGTGTTTATGTAGTTTTTTTGGTCTTGAGTGGATTGGAGAGGTCCTTTTGATCAAACCCTAGGTTTGTGATCCTAGAAGTGAGGGTTTAGTGGCTAAGGCCAAAGACAAAGGTTAGAGCCTTGGAGATTTGAAAATATGGTGTTTCCTAACCCCTAGAAGGACTTTTTCACCCTTTAGAGTCATGGGAGTAAGTGGAGTTATGGGTTGCTTTGTAAATGAGGAGAATTAGGCCTTGTTTGGGTGTTACAAGAGTATTGGATCTTGGGTATGGTCCAAAGGAGTATATACTAAATCTTGGGGAGGATTTAAAGATCCCAAAAGGGTATCTAAATTATGTTTTATTTTCCTTAGTTGTTTGGGAAATGTTGGAGAAAAGGGAAAAATAGTGACTAGTGTGGGATACTAGCTTTAAGGGCTAAATGTGAGAGTTGGGTAACGGATTGGTTATCCAAACTTAATGGGTTGATGGAACATGGTAGATGGTCCATAAGGAGATGATTTTTGGATTTGAAACTAACCTTGAATTCTTGAGTGAAGATATGGTGTTTGGGAAGGACTAGGGGCACTTGGGGTAGCCTAGAAGGTGAGTCCTTGAGGAGGCTTTGGAAGTGAGAAGTTGATACAAATAGGAGATGGATTTTTGTCATACATGATCAATGAGGTCACCAACCACCACCTCTACATTAGGTGGTATCAGAGCTTAGAAGATGCCTTGGGGAGAAGATTTGGAGGAGACAATCCAATATTTTGAAGACATAGAATCCCTTGTTGAACCTTAAAGTTGAGTTATCCTTTAAGAGTATTCCAAGGTGGTGTTTCAAGGTTGGATGAATCTTGGTTTGTAGAGGAATTAAGATTGAAGGGTAGAAGAGGTTCAAGATATCATGAATGCAGATTTGGAGAGAAGGGAGACTCATGGATATTCACAATTTAGAACACATTGCAAATGTATGGATAAGGTTTGTAAAATGGTCATTTCTAGTGGTTCATTTTTCAATTTTATCTCAGTTGAGATGGTTGAGAAGTTGTGTCTACAACAAATAGTACATAGAATACCTTAAAAGGTACATGGATTGCATGATAGAAACCAAGTTGAGGTTAGAAGGCAAGGATATGTTCATTTCAATATTGGAACCTATGAGGATGTTGTCTTGTGTGATATTATTCCATTGGTAGGATGCCATTTGATCTTTGAGACGGCATGGCATGCAGAGAAATGTACATTATATGATGGGGCATTGAACAATTACACCTTCAAGAATGGTGGAAGTTAAATAATACTGAGATCTTTGGAGGAAGATGAAGCAACATGGAGGATGGCAACTAGTTTCTTGTTTGAGAGAGTGGGGTTCCTAGGACAAAGGGAACAAGAAGAGGAAAAGGTAGAAAGAAAGGTAGAAGAACATATGGTGGAGAATCCATCCTATGAAGGGGCTCAAAGAGATGTGGATCAAATAAAGATCCTGGAGGAGAGGGTAGAGGGTGAGAAAGGTTCATGTGAAGAACCAAGAGGGAAAGCAGAGAAGCCTATGAAGATAAACCAAAAACAATCAGGGTATGAAGATGATAGGACAAAGATAAATATAGAGATGAAGTTGGTGCTTAGAGAAGGAAGGGCACATGGAGTTTTGATGACAGATAAGAAGATTTCAGAGGTTGCTGAGGCAATGGATGAGTGCAGGGATGAAGGCATCCAAGTGGGGACAGTCAAGTGTCCCTTACATGTTGTTGTTGAAAGGAGAGATAATAGGGCTATGAAAAAAGCCATTCATGGCATGTTTTAATTCCAAGGAGGATGGCATAGGGAGGATAAGTTGCAGGAGGTCTCAAGGATGACAGGGACCTTGGAGATTGAAGAGTTCACACTCTTGAAGACAGATTTGGAGGAAGTAGCCACAAGTTGGCATAAGAGGATGAAGAAGAGATAGGTATGGCATGTCAAGAGGCTTATTGAAGAGAGGAAACTACTGAATGGGGGATCCACTAAGAGGGTACAAGTAGTTGATGGTGAGAGGCCTATCCATGATAGCAAGAGGATAAGTGTTCATGAAGAAGAAATAGATTTGTGGCATGAGTTGAATGCCATAATTGAATAATGGCAAGAGAAGGGTTGAGTGATGAGAGAATGCCTAGAATAGCGTCATGAAGAGGAAGAAGTATATGGTAATGGAGAGACCTTAGACTCAAAATAGTCTACAAAGACAAAGATCTCACAAGGAGTGTGTGAGAAGGAGAATGGAAAAGTGATTCCAATGAAGGAAGGAGTGATATACCAAACATATGTTTTGGTGCATGAGAAGGACTTGGTCATTTTTTTTTCTAATATTTTTGTGAAAGGTTTGCAAGGGTTATGTATTCTTCATCATGCAAGCGATGATGTTGCAGACATCTATGATATGAGGAATGCAAAAGTGTGTGATTGGCACATAATATTTGTTTGTAGGTACAAGAGGTACATTGGCATAGATGATACTCAACAAGAGGTAGACAAAGACAGGAGGAAGAGGAAGAAAACTTCCCAATCCAAAGTGACTTGGATTGATTTGATCCTTGGGAGTATGGTGCAGGGAACCCTAGTAAAAGCATGAGAGGAGAGTCATGTAGACTCATGAAGGAAAAATGACCTTGAAACATAAGGAGTGAATGTAATTGGATCTATGATCCATTTTTTATTTGATTCATCTTAATGTAATGAGCCTAAACTATCAAGGAAATGTAATACGGGTAAATAGCATCATAAGGCTATAATGCACCTAAAGGGGGGTCATTGAGGGTAATTTTGTTGATCCTAGTATAGAAAAGGAATCTAAAGGCCTATAGGGTCTATATTAAATGTAATGTGGCCACTAGAGCCAATAAAATATTGTAAAAGCACTAAGAGTGCCAAAAGTCATAGTTTGCCCATGTTGGCAATTTAGGCCTAGTAAGGCTTGTAAGGGGATACAAGAGTTTTTAGGAGTTTGATAGGGTTATGAACCTTTGGAAAGGTTAATACAATGTGGTGTAAGACTAGATGGTTGTAAGTTGTCGAATTTGACACTTTAGTGTCAACTAGACAACAAATCTCAACAGATTTTAAGTTGTAACTAACTGATAACAGTCTAATACTGATTGTTACGGTTATGCAGGGGGTTATTAGCCTTGTCTGGCTATTTAGAAGGGATTTTTTCAAGTATCAATGACATGTGGATTTGGTGTATGTCGAACAAATCAATGTAACAAAAGTTTCATTCAATAAAACAAAGATTGTTCTCTGTTATTTCATTATCTGGTTCATGGATATAGTCAGTTTAAAGAGTTTGAAGTTTTCTATCATGTTATAACTCTCCCATCCCCTGTGGTCACTATGATTCATGGGAGATTCCAACTATGTAATATATACTTGTACTATATGTATCTTATGCAGGGATTGAAGAATATGTTGGAGGAACCAGATTGGCAATAGTTGTTGATTGAGAATAAGCCCGGGTAGACACCAGTCAATATAAAGGTGGATTGTTTCGAGGATGAAAAGGGTTGGTGATGGATTCTACATGTGGGGTTCCATAGTGAAGTGTGTATATAGTTGGTTTGGTCTAGAGTGGATTGGAGATGCCCTTTTGATCAGACCCTAGGTGTGTGATCCTAGAAGTGAGGGTTTAGTGGCTAAGGCCATAGAAAAAGGATAGAGCCTTGGACAGTTGAAAATATATTTTTTCCTAACCCCTAGAAGGACTGTTTAACCCTTTAGAGTCATGGGAGTAAGTTGAGATATGGGTTTCTTTGTAAATGAGGAGAATTAGGCCTTGTTTGGGGGTTACAAGAGTATTGGATCTTGGGTATGGTCCAAAGTAGTATATGGGTGCCAGCAAGAAGATGAGTCCACTTTTTGGCCAAAAAGTGGAACTATTTTTTCATTTTTTTTCAAATTCATCATGTTTGAGATGAATATTTGAAGCACTTAGAAATTGAATCTTAAAACAATTTATTAATAGAAGTTGTAGTACTCAAAGTCTACTTTCCAAATATATAATTTATTCTAATACCCAGATGACGAAATTTCATTTCCAATAGGAAATAAAAAAAACCACATTGTAAAAGGCATTGTTTTAGGACCATACTATGCCCGTGTATGGAAAGAAAAATTTGACCTAAATGAAACTATTTCTCTCAATCCTTTTGGGATATGGTATATAACACAGCTAAGATTGATGACAATATTTTTTTGTTCAATATTTTTTTTTATTAATTTTTTATTTGGCATAATTGTTCTTTTTAAAATCTCTCATGTACGGAAAACATAATTGGACCAAAAAATATGATTTTTTATTTTTTATTTTTTTAAAATTATACATAATTGTCTCTAGTTTGATGTCATATAATTTTTTTTGCGAGAAAATTTCAAATAAAAAAGTTATTGAAATAACAAAATATCTTATTATCTCTAGTTTGTGGACCTATTTCAGTAGAAATTCAATGAAAAATAGAAATTTTAATCAAATTTAAAAAAAAAATTACATATTTGGAATCTGCACAGTGTGATCTATAATGGGTTTTTATTTTGTCAAAATATGCCTCTAAAAAAGTCTTCAGATATATGTCTAAATTCCTTATTTTGTATGGACACTAGCAGAGCCTTCAAGTTGTAAGTTAAACCAGGTCCAAGGCTATGGTTCGGCTACCCAAGCCTCTTTCCAAACCAAACGCCAACAGTAAAAGCGGGCTTGAAATTCAAATTTTTTAGAAATGTGATCTCATTTAGTAAACATTACCCCGTTTACCTTTTTTGAAATTCATAATGTATAAATGAATCGGTAGAAGGTTTTGTTTAAAAAATAATATTTTTTCAAAATGGGATCCCGTTTTGAAACAGGGTCCCGTTTCATTTTTCAAAACGAGACCTCGTTTTGAAACGAGATCCCATTTTTTTTTTTAAATGAGATCCCGTTTTGAAACGAGATCCCATTTTGAAACAAGACCCCATTTCTACAATTTTAGGCTCGGGACCCCGAAGCTAAACGAGACCCCGTTCATTCTAAGCGAGAACCCGTTTCATTGAGTGTGATTTCGTGAATTTGGCTAAGTATGAAATTTCCTAGTCAAGTCGACTCATCTTCTTGCTTCAACCCATATACTAAATCTTGGGGAGGATTTAAAGATCCCAAAAGGGTAACTGAATCATGTTTTAGTTTCCTTAGTTTTTTGCAAAATGTTGGAGAAAAGGGAAAAATAGTGACTGGTGTGGGCTACTAGCTTTAAGGGCTACATGTGAGAGTTGGGTAAGGGATTGGTATATGGGTCATAAGGTGATAATTTTTGGAGTTGAAATGAAGGTTGAAGTCTTGAGTGAAGATATGGTGTTTGGGAAGCACTAGGGGCACTTGGGGTAGCCTAGAAGGTGAGTCCTTGAGGGGGCTTTGGAAGTGAGAAGTTGTTACAAATAGGATATGGATTGTTGTCACCAACCACCACCTCTACATCACCATGAGAATAAATAGAGTTTGAAGCATATAATTTACAAATTCCATTGCAACGTTACGTCCCTGGTCAATAATTAAATGAGATTGAATAATCTAATTAGAAACCATTTAGGTTGTCCAATCATGAAATAAGCAGTCTAATGTTATGGGTTTCTAAGACAATTTTTTAGCCAAGCAAGGGGTTTGACCAAGGCAAACACCTTTCTTCAACCTTCTTCCCCATTTTTCTTTATGTAGGAACAAGTTGTAGAGCGACAATTTTGGACCTGGGTGGTACATGTGTTGTTAAAAAATATGGAACCGTTTCATCAGATTTTTTCAGGAAAAGTCGATTGGTTGACTTATTTCCCAAAACTCAACTTGTACCCTAAAATTCAACTTGTCCCTCCCATTTTTCAGTGAAATTTCAGGAAAAGAAAGATACAGGTCCCTACCTTCCAGATTTACAGTCATAGTTTATTTTGAGATCTCACCGACAGTAAAATTGAGATTCAAAGTAGATCATCTTCTCCTTCTTTTTTAAGGTGCAGTTGTTTCAAGCTCTTTCTCCTTGACACTTACTTTATAAATTAGATCTATTATTTACATTCTATTTACTTTTCATTATCATTTCTATCAAGGAATCAAATCCCTACATTGTGTAGATCTCGCAATGGTATCCTTACTCTTTTGGTTTTACTAAGAAGATTCAATTTGTGGTAGATTTGTATTCCCATGTATACAAGATCTTGGTGAGTGATCTACAACTTAGCACTACTCACCATTTTGTTTTATAAATTTTGGTGAACCCGACTCCTCATACATACTTTTTATTTGGTGGTTAGATCATCTTTGCATGATCTCTTCATACACACCACATTAGATCTTATCTTTATTATTATCTACTATATCTCATTGTGTGCTTGCTAAATATCATTAAATATGGAGCTTTATAATATGGATTGGTGTATGATATCCTATGCTATTACATTCCTTCTTACTTCTCTTTATCGAATGCATGGATTGAATCATAATTTCTTGCAATTAATTGTGTTTGTGCTCCTTCATGGTATTCTGACATATGATATTATGAGGTTAACAATTATATCTCTCCCTTATAAGGCATATTGTAGGACCTTTATCAACATTTCATGTGTTGGTCGTCTTTAAATTTTAACAAAATCAATGGAGTATATTGAGAACATAAGGATTATTGTGGACAATTATAGGACTAACTCTCCTTACCCTACTAGTCTAGCTCCTAATTCCTTTGCTCCTTATAAAAATATTATGTATGATCCTAATGTTAAGAATTTTCTTGATGAGTACTATCCAAGAGTAACACTAAGTAATCATGAAGATCATAGTAAGCATTCTTCTTCTTCCCCACCTAAAGATGATGCGAATAGCAATACGGATCTGCCTAAGAAGAACATTCCTACCTCTATTCCTCCTTGTACCACACATTTCTATAAAGCTTAATATCAACCTCCTCTACCATCCACACTAAAAGTTACTTACAATACCTGATTTTATATGACTAATAAATAAGGATATAAGGGCTTAGGACTTGATATTAACAAACAAACAATGCATTAATGTCCCTATTGATAATCCTTCACAAAATACTACAAGTTTTCTTGGTTTCATTTCTCATGTTAATCCTTTAGCTCCCTCCTCTCAACCAAAACCTCCCATTTACATTCTTCTACCAAAACCAACTATTATCCTTCAATATTTTGAGGATCTCTTACCATTAGCCAAAATAATCTAATGGAGGATTCAATATGATTATAAAATTAAATTCCATCATAAAAAATTTCACACAAACTAAAGACCTATTAATGGTGAGCTTTTTTTTTTTTTTTTACCATTGTACTAACGATCATTCTCCTGATGATTGTATTAAGTTTAGACAATTTGTTAAAGATTTGGTTCATATATCTCTTCTTCATTCAACACTGGATCTTTTAAATTTTCTTAAAATCAAAGAAATACCTTAGAATATCATTTTTCCTATTATGTTTCTCTCCATTATGAAAAGTTATTTTCATAATGTGCACTAAGGGCATCATAATATAAATCTTTTCCTTGTTCCTTGACTTGGGGGGAAAGGAATCCTTCTTTCATATTTATTTCGTTCAAGGGATCCATTATCACTTTGTTGATCATATATTGTATACTATGATTTCCTCCCATGTATGGGCTTGTTGTTTAGTATTTTTCTCTTCACTGAGATTGATAACCTCCTTATAATTTATTCCTTTCTTGAAAGTGCATATCTTGTTCAATTGGGGGTTGACCACTAAGTTGACATAATGTGGAATCCTTCTCCTCCTCTTCATGTATTAATGGATTTATGTTATTTAATGATGGTACATCCATTTTGGTATGAGATAATTTGTTTTTGATAGATAAAGCAGAAAGAGGGTGCTCGACCGTGGAACAAAGGACTAGTAGCACATTAACAGCATATTAATGGAACTAGTCAAAGTAGGTAGAACATTTTAACAGCATAATCACCAAATCTAACTCTGCCCCTATCAAAAACATAAACCATAGTAGTAATCAATAGGATTAAACCAGAGTACTTAAGACAAACAGTAGCATGAAAAGTATCAGTTATAAGCCACGCAGGGCTACACAAAAATATATAAAAACTAACATTATCTCGACCCGCAAAATAGGGGATCCAAGGGCCAAGCCCAGCCAAAATTAACCAACAAATGGACACCAAAGATTAGTTCTTCCCACCCATCTATTTAGACAGCAGGGTCCTAGCCCACTCCTCTTGCAGAAACAGGAACAGATCTTTGTTGTCCTCGTCCGCTTCCAGCCTACCGCTCGCCAGCTTTTCCTGCACATGACAGAGGGTCATAGCTAAAGCATGCATGACCTTCAGGGAAAATTTTTTGGTCCTCATGCAATGGTTCATCATATCTTTCATATTCTTCTTAATCTCCGCAATATCCTTGTCCAAATTCCAGAACCTCCTTTTGAGGGTGCCTTTAAATAATTTGTTTCACACAAGATACTTACATTTTTTTCTTAACAATCTCTTTCATGCCTCGAAGGGAATCTAAACTATCACAAATTAATCTTCCATGCCATTTATGACATTCATCTCTTTCCTTGATGAATTTCTTACTTTATTATGTGATGTCCTTTCTGGCCTAAATATGTTTTTTTTTTTACATTAGGATTTTTCTCTTATTTTTAGGTTGTTGTGCTTTAAAATGTATATCTATTATGAAGTAACAATCATTAGGGATGCATCACATCTCTCTCTCTCTCTCTCTCTCTCTCTCTCTCTCTCTCTCTCTCTCTCTCTCTCTCTCTCTCTCTCTTTNATCACATCTCTCTCTCTCTCTCTCTCTCTCTCTCTCTCTCTCTCTCTCTCTCTCTCTCTCTCTCTCTCTCTCTGGATCTACTTTCCTTAGTCTAGTGGAATTTTTTTTGTCATGTGACATTCCTTTCCTATAAATAATCTTCATTTTGATTGAGGATTCTCTTTTATGAAAGAGGTGTGAATCCCATATCACATCCTCTTCTTTGTTTGTAAAACTATATTTATTATAAACAAATTCCCTTACCATGTATTTCAAAGTATGTCACCCTTCATCAAGAATCTCATTTTCACCTAGAAATAGGGGGATAAAAGGGTGCATTATTTTTCTCGTACCCTCTTCATCTTGAAGATTTTATCTTTGTTCAAGAACTCCTCTTCAAGGTAGATGTATTGAAAATAATATATCTTCCTTTCAAGGGTCTCTTCTTGCAAGAAGAATATCCTTGGCTAAGTTTATGAAATACATTATTTCTTTATAGATGTCTTCTTGTTGTTGGAAGTAAGTATCCTTGTTCTCTTTCTTATGATGTCACCAATGTTTCCATCATAAGGAGAGAGGAATACATATGGCCTCCCTTGTTATGTATATGAAGCTTTTTGATTATGGATCCATAAGTCTGATCCCAAAGCCGCCTCTGTGTGCAAAATATTTTTAAGGCGACACTATGCACAAAGCATTTTTAAGCCACCCCTATGCGCAAAATATTTTAAGCCTCCCTTATGCACAAAATATTTTAAGCCTCCCTTATGCGCAAAACATTTTTAAGTTTCCCCTGTTCCCAAAACATTTTTTAGCTGCCCCTGTGTGCAAAACATTTTCAAAGCTACCATTGTGGAAACATTTGTCAAGGTAGAACTGACTAGCATAACACAACTGGCTAAACCATCAATTATCCTTTCTCTCTCTCTCTTTGAGATTATTGGAACTATCATAACATAGTTTTCTATCCTTTTTACTTGTTTCCCTTTCTCTCTTCTTCTCCCATTTATCACCTAGCATAACACAATTTGCTAGCCTGTTGGATTTATTGTTTCTCTCTTCTTTCCTTGCTATCATGGTTATGCCACTGGATTCGATCATGGAGTTTGTATCATCTTTTTTGGATCGCTTTCCATTTCTATGTGATCACTTATTCTCGTGCAATACATTTCTAGACATGATATAAGAGGATCAAAAATTTATAATCAAGGTCTCTTTCACTAGTTGATTCAGAGTCTTGTTTTTAGTACTAATCCATTTTTGTGTTGTGCCTTTTGTCTTTGTTTTTCCTTTGGTTTTTCTTTTTTTTTGTGCCCTTGTGCATGGATGTTGAGTTGAGATCATTTTTTGGGCGGCTTATGTCCTTTAACTTAGTGTTGTCTCATCTCTTTTTCAATTTTCCCATGGTCATCTCTCTCTAATCATTCTTTATCTCTTATATCTCTTTCTTTACCATGAGCATGAGCTTGTCTCATACTCCCATTATAGTGGGGGATAAATGTATCATCCTAAAAAGTAAGATCCTAACTTGTTCTCATTTTAGGACCATTTTGTGCCTACTTTAGTGTGTTTTCTTTTTTAAGTCCTCCTCCTTCCGCAATCTTTCTTGAACTCGAGGTTGGATCTTGCTTCTATGATTTCTTTCCCATTTTTCCATCCAATGCCATAATTCATTTCCTCCCCTAGGACCTATTCATTTATTTTCTTCTTTCAGGATTTTCTCTTACCCCGCAACAACCTACCTTTTCTACCCTAGTTCCTTTTCACCTTCCCTGACATTCTCGTGAAATTTCAGCCCATTTTTCCTTGGACAAGTCGACTGGCCAAATTGTCCCTATTTTTTGGCTCAATTTTTTTCCAAAGCCTGATGTGGGAGTCTTCTTCTCAGGTTTTCAATTGTGGTCACCCTAGATCAAATTTGAATCTAAAATTCAAGTATTTACTATAAAAACACCCCCTATCTCCTCATTTAACATCCATCAATCCTAGGAAATCATTCAGGCATTCAAACAATCAAGCATTCAAGTTCAAGTCCAAGGAAGCCATCCAGATCCATCAAGAATTTACGTCTTCATTCATGTCATGCAATCAAGGTGTTTTATTCTATAGATCTAGCTTATTTCCCCTAGTGGAGGCCAATCAAAGGAGTTTTCTATCAAGAATGGATATCCACATTCATCCATAAAGCTTCATTCTTTTGTATCTTCGTCAATAAAACATTGTGGCGAATTACAACATCTACTACATGAGGTTTTGTCTTTCATGATTTCCCTTTTTTTTTGTGTTTATTCAAAGCTATTGCATCAACACACTTCATCACATCTAAAAAAGTAATTGCATCTACAAGGTATGATATACTTCATTGTCTAGATCTAGCCTCAGCTACATGACAATACACTTTTCCTTTGTTTCATTTCAAAGGTTGATTTCTCAACAGGGGTCTTTCTTCAACCTTATTCCCTATTTTTCTGTCTACAGGAACATGTTGCAGAGAAAAAATTCTAGATCTGGGTGATAGAGGTGCTATTATAGAATTGAGAATAGTTTTATAAGATTTTTTAGGAACAAGTCAACTAGCCAATCGACTTGTTCCCAAAAATTTGACTTGTGCACTAAAAGTTGACTTGTCCCTGCCATTTTTTAGTGAAACTTTTGGTACAGAAAGATATAGGTTCCTGCCTTCCAGATCTATAGTTACAACTAATTTTGAGATCTCGACAACAGTCAAATTCATATTCAAAGTATCATCTTCTCCTTCTTGTTTTCACGTGCACTTGTTTCTATCTCTTTCTCCTTGGAACTTACTTTATAAATCAGATGTATTATTTATATGTTATTTACTTTCAATTATCATTTCTATTAAGGAATCAAATCCCTACATTATGTAGATCTCGCATTGACACCCTTAATATTTTGGTTGTGCTAATTGGATTCACTTTGTGGTGGATTTGCATTCCCATGTAGAATTGGATTTATATTTAAATGTCAACATTATCTCTCTAGAATTATATAATAAAAATATTAGATAAATGAAATAAAACCCTTTTGTAACCTAAGATAATATTATATCTATTAACTTGATTTTAATGATTTGATCTAATAATTTTATCTATATTTATATATTAATTTTTGAATAGTTCTATTTTATTTATTTTAATAATTCTTAAAATGAAATAATTTAATATATAATTTAATTTTTTTTATTATAATTGTGCAAAATTAAATTTCTAAAGATTGTCTTCTATGTTTACTTTGGTGATGTGCTTGTATTTTATTTTTATTTTTTTATGCTAATAGTGTGAATCCAATTTCTTTCGTAAGGAGTAATGTCACAGCTTTTGAAAACTACAAAAGCTAGGATTTTTGGCCCAAGTTCTACATGAATTAATTATTGTCCTCCTAGGTGTCTCTAGAGTATTTATTTGGATGACAAGCATAGCACAGGTTTGGTTGGTTCAAAGTCTTCCCTAGACTTTATGGCTTGTTGGGTTGATGATTAGGTTGTTGGATGACAACGTTAATGTGGTCCATGTGTAAGGAAAAACCCTATACAAGTATGACATCTATGAATTATGGTTGTAGCCTACCCTAAATATTAGGTGAGGAGAGTGTATGGAAGGGACAAAAAAAAATGGATGCTTCTCCATGATAGATCTAGACCCTCTTTATACATAATTCTTTCTCTTGTTGGTCAAGAAACCTGTAAAAGTATCTTTGGGAGAGGACATGTTATGGGAGTTAGATGAAAATATAGATTCCTTTTCAAAATATTGATTGATGAGAAGGTTTAGGAGGTTTTGGTTGGGTATGGGAGAGCTTCATCAATGAATTACAGATACTTGGTGACACATTTTGAATGGTGATCTCTTAATCTATCCATATGTGTGAAGTTTTTTCAAGTTATTTTTGACAAGTCCTACTTGATTGTTGTATTATTCTTTATGTACTACCAATGAGACTATCACTAGCATATGATTTTTCTAAAGTGGTAGCATGCCTTTTCTAATCTAGCTACTAAATCCTTCTCTGCAAGTCAAGTTTCTATAAGACTCTTGAATCTTATCTTGCAATTTTTCTTTATAGGTAATTTGCTTGGAAAAATTTTGGGGTTTGGTGAGAGTTATGCGGATTATCTATACATTATATTTGCACATATATTGGTGGAGGTTGACAATAATAAATTATTCTCCATGAAGACCTCTCTAACTACTAAACATTGATGTTGGAAATAGATCTCAGACAACGAGGGCATCCAATTTTGATGACATAAATGCTTTTGCATTGGTAATTTGGCTTCTCGATGCATCACACAGAGAATTGATTGCAAGATTACTTGGTGGTAATATGTATCCCCTCACCATTACATAGTGGAGAAGATTAACTCAATCTTGAAAGGAAAATATAATTCTAAGGCCCTTTAAAGTGCCATTAAATATGGGCACCAACCATCCATTCCAAGTAAGGAAATATTGAGATCATTGGTTTTCCCTTCTCCATTGGAGTGTGATAGTGGAAAAACTATTTTGGCTTCTCCAACGAAGTTGTTCAAGAAATATGAGAGCTTTGGAAATTTTCCTGTTAGAGGAGAAGAAAACCTCAAACTTTTGGTTGATGTGGAATAGGAGAAACGAGCCACATATGATAATGATATATTTGTGCAAAGGAGGAAGAAATATGAGACAATTTTTAAGATGCAACTTCATTCCCATGGCAAATTAGGCGAAGATCATTAATGGTGCAAATTTTCCTATTTTTGTAATCCGTTTGGGAATTCTTTTTAGCTTGTATTCATGAGGGTTGTTGCGAATATTGGAAGCAGTATGGTGGATAGCTTGTATAATATGTAGGGTCAACATATGGATATCTTGTTTTCTAAGTTAGGAGCTGACAAGATGCTTGTATGGCTTTTTGGTTTTGGTTTTTTGGAGCCTAGTGATGGGTTCTAGAGGATTTTAACAAATATTTGATTTAAAATCTTTTAAATTTTTAGTTTAGTGGGTGCAAACCCTCTAGTGTCATTTACTCATAAAAATAAAAATAATAGTGTGAATGCAAATCCCCACAAACCAAGTATTTCAATTTTATTAAATACACTTTGAAAAATAAAATAAATATTTAATTTATATATCAATATAAAAATCACTTTATTTACAATATTATAAAATATAAAATTATTTAAATTAAAAATTTATATTTTAATTATAAAGAAATCTAATTAATTTTTTTCACCATTTCTAAAATTCACTCCAATAATATTCAAATGATTTTAGCCAATCATATTGAAGAAAAAATATTTTATTAATAAAATAAAAAATTTACATGTTAAGCTTTTAAAATTTAATTTATAAAATAAAATAAAAAATTATATCTCGTGGAAAACTAGTTTATGAATAACTAGTTTTCATTAGATAAACATGGAGATGACCCAAACACTTACAAAATAGCCTTGCAAGCAGACAAGAGTGCGGAACTCATAAGCAGTGAGACTACAAAGACCAAAAAGGGGGAACCCTTCTTGAAAGAGAGGTTTTTTACCAGAGCAACAAATAGGTGGGAAAGGGTTCCTGACCTAACAGGGGATCACCTAATTAGAAGATAGGGGCTTAGGAAGGAACCCCTAACTATCTTCTTGGAAAAAGGCTCTTGTAATAGAGTCTACGTAGCGAAGAGAACAATCAACTAAAAATAGATTGTGAAAAGCTTCCCACAACCTTCTACCTATAGGATCACCTTGAAAAGAGACTGCTAGACAAGGAAGTCCATACTACAAATATTTGGAGGCATATGAAAACCTTGTGATCACAAAAAGCATCTAGCCATTCCAAATAAATTAGGGAGTAAACTAGCACAAAATATCTCAAAGTGTTTTGAAAGGCATTCCTAAATCTTTTTCTCATAGAAATTCTTGCAC
This sequence comes from Thuja plicata, assembly GCA_018584345.1. NCBI lineage: Eukaryota > Viridiplantae > Streptophyta > Pinopsida > Cupressales > Cupressaceae > Thuja > Thuja plicata. The sequence continues at coordinate 347,160 of MU228281.1, read as the reverse complement.
AAACATAATGTCATTGACCACCTCGATAGGTTCGCTATCACAAGTATTAATAACCTTAGCAACCCCGAAAAACACAAAATACAATACCACCTCAAGAGGCCTATTATTAGTAGAGTAATTGGCAAGGTCTGTAGAAGAAAGAGAGGAGACAAGGGAGTGTAGAGACCCAAGGGGAAACTAATAACACCCAAGAAGCTAGAGACCACCATAATAGTAGGCATAAAGGAAGCAAAGAACTTCTTTGATAACACCCACATAGGGGAATTAGTCCTCAACTCGCAATCAAAGCTGACCAAATTTAAAAAAAAAAAACTCAAATCTAATAAGGACATTGATATTCACAAAATCTAGAGTAGACACATAGACCCATGAATTCCCACCTTTGAAATAGAAAGGCACGACAAAGGTGAGAACTAGAACCAAAAGGCTCACAAAAAAAATTTTGAGTAGAACACCACCCACGACAAAGTCTACCTCCCCAACACCAATGTATTCAACTCCAAAAGCCCTAACTTCTAAAATAAATGACTTGAAAGCCATGAAAGCAGAGTTGGAAACAACAACTCAAAAATCCCCCAATTATACAAAAATAATGCCAGACAAAGCATTCATGAGACCAAAGAAGACCAGGAGGTTTTGAAAGACATCCTCCAACCTTTTACAAATAAAACCACTATGAACAACTATGTTAGTAGAAAGGGAAGAGGGAAAAAAGGAGCCCAAGCCCATAAGAGAAGAAACCACTACAAACATGACAATCAGAACTACCTCTATAGGCCCACTATCAACAAACCCTTAAGAAACCACCAATGCTCATCTGAATATAGTACACAAAGAACCTCCAACAACAATGAGAATAGGCAATCGATAAGAAGGAAGCATAAGCAAGAGCTAAGGACAACAAAGAAGTGCCCAAAACTAGAGCACAACTCACAAAAAAATAAATATATCATATCTTCAACCCAAGAACGGTGAAGACCCATCAAAAGTGAGCCCCAAAAGAGGGTCATCAAACACCAATAGTAATACCCCATGAAGGAATGGGGACAATTAGAACCACACACAACAACAACCTTGGAGAGGGAAACCAGAGCCATCTTCTCAACTGAGAAGTCAAGGCCATGAGAGTACCCACCAAAGCTCAAGATGACAAAAAGTATGCTTAGCCCAAGACAAGGAAAAAATTGACTATAGGAAAAAAGAAAAGAAGCCTAAAGATCTAGATTCGCTCTCCCATTGAGGAAGACCACCGAGAGAGTATCGAGAAAGAGGAAAAAACAAAAAAACCCAAAAATAAAAAAGAGTTACACAAGAGTTGCCTCGCAACCAGACGAGACCACAAACACTGCACTCTTGACACCCACTGAAGCAAAGAGCTCATTAATTAAATTGCTAACTACAGTATTATTATTTATGACAAATATTAATAACGAGAAAATAAAGAGTTAAAATTATTTTTGTTAAATATTTTAATTTTTGACAAAATAATACTCTAATATTTAAAAAATGAATAGTAGAATAATTTTAAAAAATTAAAGATATTATATGAAATAAAATAATTCTTATATTACTCAAAACTTTTGTATACATATCTATGTGCAATTTAAAGTGGCACATTCCTTATCACTAATTTGCGATATTATTTGAAATTTCCATGTAAATCGTCGTCGTTTCTTTGAAAAATCAGATTTCTGAACCAGATTATAGGCGATTTGGAAAACTTTCAAATGCTTATCATCTAGAGTGGGTGGGAATAGGAACTTCCGATTGCATTTAATCTTATCATCCACTCCTCCAAATCCTCAGTTAACAGTCCGGCTGACTAAACTCCCGAAAATTTGCCAGTGGAATATATCCCAGTCCTCGCCCTGTTCATACTCAAAACAACATGTAAAAACTTTACAATCAATGGAAAGAGAAATTTTTCTTATAACCAATGGAATGAAAATTCTTGTTTAAGATTTGCAATAGTCTCAGCTGAAGCTTTTGTTTCAAAACAGATACTTAAGAATACACGTACCTTTGGTAATACGACAAAGTTAGCCTGAAATCCAAATCCATTTTTATGTGAAAGCGAGAGGATCTCCAACTGCTCTGCTCTCAACAGATCTATTACTCTAAGAAGCAGAATCGCTGAGCAAGAAACCATTCTCATCTGCACATTAATTGTGATTTTAACTTGGCAGGGGATGCCATCGCATTGCTCCAAAATCACACCGTTGTTTCGGTAAAGTAGTAGGCTGTGTGAAGTGAAATGATTGTCGTGGGACTCGAACCCGGCACTTCCTTCTTCACTATTTGTGAAACTCCTCGGGATCGATTTGTCGACGCTTACACAGTGTTGTTCCAGCTCGCGAACGCGAAGCTTTAGTTCTCTCAAATAGTCTGTGGCGTTCGCCAATATTGAATGCTTATCTTTCTGCAAACAACGAAATCAAATGTCAGAAACAGAAGCTTTTTTTATTTTCTTTGCCAGAATCTGCGTGAAACGATAAAGGATTGCTGAATAGTAAGCAAGGATTAAACGAATTTCCCAAATTTATCAAATTGCAGCTCTACAGGTCAAGTCCGAACTAACAGCACGATTACAGAACCGTATAACACTTTTTCCGAATATTTTAATGATTATTATAGCTAAATAAAACTTCATAAAATTTCAGATCAGTAGAAATTTGTAGGAAAATGATTTATGATGACGTTGTGGTTATATAACAGCTTGAAATTTCTTGGAAGAAGAGTGTAAAGATTCTACAGTGCAGTGCCGATAGTGTTCGCAGGCGGTAAAATAAAGTTCCTAAATTTATAAAGGTGCAATTCTACAGGTAAAGTAAATCTGAAGAAACATCACAATTACCTTATCATATAACAACACATTTTCAGAAGATTTACTAAAAAATATATCACATTTCAGGGAAAAGATTATAATGGCGCTGTCTGTAATATCATACCTTGAAATTTCTCGGAAGAAGAAAATAAATATTTGACTGTACAGTACCGAAAGTAATCAAGCGATGAAAAAAAATCCTAAAATTTATGAAGTTATAATTCTACAGGTGAAGTAAATCTAAACAAACGGCACGAATACTGTACCGTATTACAACATGTTTTCAAAAGATTTAACTACAACAACATAAAATTCCATATCAGTAGAAACGTAAGGGAAAAATTATAATGACGCTGACGATAACGTCATACCTTGCAATTCCTCAGAATAAGAGAGTAAACATTCTACAGTATAGTGCCGAAAGTGAGCAAGCTGTCAAATAAAATTGCTAAATTTATTAAGTTACATTTCTACAGCTGAAGTAAATCTGAACAAACAGCACAATTACAACATATTTTCATAAGATTTAACTACGACTTCATAAAATTTCATATCGGTAGAAATTTGTAGGGAAAAGATTAAAATAACGCTGTCTGTAACATCACACCTTGCAATATCTCGGAAGAAAGAGTAAAGATTCTACAGTACAGTGCCGAAAGTGAACAAGCGGTGAAATAAAATTCCTAAATATATTAAGTTGCAGTTCTACAGGTAAAGTATATCCGAACAAACAGCACAATTACTGTACCTTATTACAACATTTTCAGAAGATTTAACTACGACTTCATAAAATTTCATATCAGAAGAAATTTGTAGGGAAAAGAATATAAAGACACTGTCAGTAGCGTAATACCTTGCAATTTCTTGGAAGAAGATAGTAAAGATTCTGAAAATGCTCGTTCACGTCCGAACTAACAGCACGATTACAGAACCGTATAACACTTTTTTCGAATATTTAAATGATTATTATAGCTATAGAAAACTTCATAAAATTTCAGATCAGTAGAAGTTTGTAGGAAAATGATTTATCATGACGTTGTGGTAATATAGCAGCTTGAGATTTCTTGGAAGAAGAGTGTAAAGATTCTACAGTGCAGTGCCGAAAGTGTTCGCAGGCGGTAAAACAGAGTTCCTAAATTTATTAATTTGAAATTCTACGGGTAAAGTAAATAAGAAAAAACATCACAGTTACTGTATCATATTACAACACATTTTCAGAAGCTTTACTAACACTATATCACATTTCAGGGAAAATATTATAATGGCGCCGTCTGTAATATCATACCTTGAAATTTCTCGGAAGAAGAGAATAAATATTTGACTGTACAGTACCGAAAGTGATCAAACGATGAAAAAAAATTCCTAAAATTTATTAAGTTACAATTCTACAGGTGAAGTAAATCTAAACAAAAAGCACGATTAATGTGCCGCATTACAACATGTTTGCCAAAGATTTAACTACAACAACATAGAATTCCATATCTGTAGAAATGTAAAGGGAAAAATTATAATGACGCTGTCGATAACGTCATACCTTTCAATTCCTCAGAATAACAGAGTAAACATTCTACAGTGTAGTTCCCAAAGTGAACAAGTTGTGAAATAAAATTCCTAGATTTATTAACTTACATTTCTAGAGCTGAAGTAAATCTGAACAAACAGCACGATTACTGTACCGTATTACAACATATTTTCATAAGATTTAACTGCAACTTCATAAAATTTTATATCGGTAGAAATCTGTAGGGAAAAGATTAAAAGGACTCTGTCTGTAACATCACACCTTGCAATTTCTCGGAAGAAGAGAGTAAAGATTCTACAGTACAGTGCCGAAAGTGAACAAACGGTGAAATAAAATTCCTAAATATATGAAGTTGCAGTTCTACAGGTAAAGTAAATCCGAACAAACAGCACAATTACTGTACCTTATTACAACATTTTGATAAGATTTAACTACAAATTCATAAAATTTCATATCTGTAGGAATTTGTAGGGAAAAGAATATAAAGACACTGTCTGTAACGTCATACCTTGCAATTTCTTGGAAGAAGATAGTAAAGATTCTGAAAATGCTCGTTCAATTTTACTCTTCTTTTGCGCTCTGCAATCATGTGCTGAAATGCCGATTTAGCTTTATCGATCTTTTTCTCCTTCAACTCTTGATTATTGTTGCGGGCAACAGCAGGAACCATCGATTGACATGATCTCTGCACCTCTTCCTTCCGATCTTCGTCGATTTTTCTCAGAAATCTGAAACATCTTTTGTGCAGAGTCTCCTCGGATGTAGAAGAATCCGCAGTGGTTTTCGATTGAGCTTTTGTGTACGCGGTGAATGCACTATGTTGCGGCACCCAAATCCTATTTTCTGAGAAATTTTGTGCCTCTTGATAAAATCCGGCCATAATGACATCAGAAACAGGAATCTGAAATTGTGTGTTGGCCATTAGAATGATTTCAGAAGCATCTCTGCTGAAATCAATCTCGTTGATCTCTAAAAGAGGTTGAATGGTGCTGCAGGCAGCAATGTTTCTGCTGAAATCGTATGTCGCCATGGCCCGATGTTTTAGATGTTCACTGGAATTTGATCTTGATTGTAACAAAGAAAGCTATTTATGAAGAGATGCGCTCATAGAAAATAGGGACTGTGTTGCTGGATGATATTGACAGTGATGTACATTACAAAACAAACAAAATGATTGTCTAGAAGATGTCAAAGTTGAGTATTCACATTTTATTCGTTCCTTTCATACCTTAAATATTTTTCCATGTTCAAATGTGTCCGAAATAATCTGCTAAGCGATTTTCGGGTTCAATTATTCTGGATACACACTTTTATATTTTAAATTTTAACTACATACAACAACAACAATTATTATTATTATTATTATTAATTAATTAATTAATTTTTTTATTTTTTATTTTTTTTAAAAGTCATCATCCTCCCCTAACTCATCGTAATAATAATAATAAAATTTTGTGGTCATATTTTAAATGAATAATAGAATTTTCAGTTGTACTTTTCATTCTAATGTGTTATATTGAATATAAATTATAGTCATTGAAAATTTTACAAATAATAATTTATTATTTACTTTGTTTATCCTAATTTTATATAAACTGAAATTAAAATATTAATTGTGTTTTTTAATTATTTATGTTTTATTATTTCTACTGCAAGTCTAGGTTTTATGATTCTAAATTTGTAACAACACTTGCATTACTTATAGAAGCAAAATGATGCTTTATGTCGCCTTTATCAATTGAATCCTTAACAACAACAACAATTTGTGTTTGCTATTACATTTATTGGTTATTATCTATATTTTGGACAATCAGAAATTCAACTAATTAATTTATGAAGTTACAAGAAATAATTTTGGTCATGAATTCCTAACAAAATTTTCTATATCTTTGCTTATATTGACGTAGTGTGATGGTTAAATTGTGATGTAGTGGTTCTTCCCATCATATTTCAAATCTCATTGTGTTACTCTTGAGTTTGGGAAGTGGTCATGTTTGCAATATCACTTGTTCATAACTTTTGGTCAAAATCATTAACCTTAAAAGCAAAGCCTCTTTACTAACAAATCACTTATTCATCAACACATAAATATTTATTCTATAAAAAGAATTCAATGTTTATGAGCTAATCACATTGAGACCTAATAAAATCAATGTTACACTAATATTTATAATTTTCATTGACACAAAAAAATCCTCGTGCAATCACCATGTAAGAATAGAACTCTAAGTCCTTTATAATTTTAATTTCAAAAATTTATTAACCTACCTCCAAAATGACTTTGTTGAAGAAATATATTTAAGGAAACTTTTACAAATAGTTCACTACAAGATATGCCTAGAATAATAACACTATTAAAAAAAAATCTTTATTTTCTTACTATATATATATATAAATATAATTTTGGATTTAATAGTATACTATAAATTTTGACTGTTTGCATGATGATCTCAAATGAACGTTTGTACTCCGACATTATTGGGGAATCTAGACTCTGAACGAAGTCCTAAAACTCCTCTCAAACTGTTGATAAGCCGTTGTATTAGCTAGTTTTCTCCATGTTTTCTTCGTTTACTTTCTTGCGCCATGGAAATTAAATTGCTCTTATTTTACGAAACGTACAAACATTAGAAAATATGACGTTTACCGAATACTTTGTTTAGTACTCACATGAGAAATCATTTTCGAATATTTCGAGAAGGGAGTTGTTTATAATAAATGTGAATTGTCCGTAGACGTTGCGAAAAAGAAAAAGAAAATTTGTACTTGATGAACATGGGCTCCCACTACTGTTTGAGTAGGTGTACAAACTCCTTATACAATGTTTGATGATGTGAGAAATACACAAGGTCAAAAGTTGGGTGTAGTGGGATCTAGAAACCATGGAAATTATGGGAAAACACGTGACCAAATTCCTTTCTCACCAAGACAGATTGTCTTTACATAATTTAGGTATCAGACTGTCTTTAAATGATTTAGGTATTGGTCTTTGAAGCAAGGCATGTTGATAGTGTTGGTTGGGATTAGTGCCTTTGATTTAACATGAGTTTGAGGTAAAAACACATGTTAAATCTTACACTCCATTAGATAACAACACAATTAATCAAACTATAATGTGATATTTAAATCTTATATCACACTTTTTAATATTATTTGGATTAATATTGTAATTTTATCTTTATCAAATTATTTTAGAAATATCACTTGTATTCAAATGTTTTGATGAGGTAAAGTTGAAAAGGGTTCGAATATTTATATGTAACATTCATTAAGGTGCAACAAATAGGTCTCACAAGGAATGAGATTAATGAAAAAGAAAAAGAAACAACAAAGACTTTGAAAGATCCATCAAGAGAAATCTAGATAAAACTATAAAAAAAAAATAGTAAAGAACTAGCAGAAAGAGTTCGAAGCAATCAAGTCAAACTAGAGTTTGATCCCAACTGATAAAACTAAAGTTTGCTTGGATGTTTCAATTTTTAGTTTATATCTATTTAGAAATTTAAGTTTATAAAATAAAATATATTTATATTGTTGTAAGATGATTTTTTATTGATTAACTGATATTTTTAAATCTAATTTAAAGGATATTTTTGATAATATATTTAGATAATTATGCACATAACAATGTTGATGGTGAAGGGACAAAAGATCTATTGACAACATCTTCCTACTTAAGTCATACTTAAGTCAAATGCAAAATCTAAACCTAACCTATATAAACATCACTCGTGATTATCTAAATATAACATAGTGCATAACATAGCTTAAATGGGATTGAAGCATGGGAGAGGATTCAAGCGGGAGAGGAGGGGTTTTGAGCGGGAGAGATGGAGATTCAAACTGCAAGCAGGATTCTGGCAGATTGGTTGCTGGTGCTGGTTCAGCTAGTAGCCCTGAACATGTACCTTTGGTTCTGGGGACGTCTTCTTTCCCAGAACGGGTCGGGGTGTCAGTCACTTCGTTGGAGGAACAAGTTTGTCCTTCTTTGGATAGGGGTATCACAGGCACTCCCTTGAAAGCAGCGTTAAATGGGGCTCAGCCTGTTAGTGAGATTACTTTAGGAGAAGGGCCCAGTCCGTCTCCTAAAGTGATGAATAATGAGGATATTCCTTCACAGGACCCACTAGTGGGAACAAAAAGTATTCCAGGAGCTGGAGAAGCCAAAGACAACCATCAAAGTCCAAAAAAATGGTCAGACCTTGTGGGAGCAAGAAAGGAGGTTGATTCATTTTCCTCTGAAGAATCGGTTAAAGCTTTTCTTTAGGAGGGAGTAGTTGCCATTTTTGTCCCGGACACTATGGTTGATCGATCTGTCTCTGCCATGGAATTTACGCTGGTTGGTAAGTTTCTTGGCCCTAGACCTAATATTGAAGCAGTCAGAACTTTTGTTACAAGGAAATGGGCTTTGAAAGGTCATGCGGACATTGCGGCCTTGCTTAAGGGTTTTCTTTCCTTTTCCTTTTCTAACAAGGAAGACCAGGATTATGTTTTATGTAGCAGTCCCTGGATGTTTGGTCGGACGACTGTTGCTTTCCGTAAATGGTCTCCTAACTGGAATTACTCTGAAGATTTTTTTAAGGCTATTCCTGTCTGGGTTAGGTTTCCTAGCTTGCCTCTGGAATATTGGAATGAGGGAGTCTTTAAAGGATTAGCCTCATCTTTTGGGGGAGAACTCATTTCGATTGATCCCATGACGACGGCCAAGTCCAGACTTGTTTTTGCTAGAATCTGTGTCAATCTTACCCAGTTTGAGAATCTTCCTTCAACTATTAATATTAACTCTAAACTGGGGCAGTACAAACAAGAGGTTTCCTTTGAATCACTTCCATTTGCTTGTTTTGTTTGTCACAAAATGGGGCACTGGGCCAAACATTGCCCAAAAAAAACTCCTAAGGTCTCTCTGTTATCTGTGGCGGAACCAAAAAGACAAGTCTGGAAAGAGGTTAAAGATGATAACAGTAGTAACAATGAAGCATCGAAGGAGAAAATG
>MU228281.1:287344-334760 GCA_018584345.1 Thuja plicata | reverse complement strand
CCTGAGTCAAGCAGGCAAACTTCAACTTCTCAAGGCGTCCTTACAAAGCCTCCCTGTCTATGCTCTCAGTCTGTTTAAGATCCCTGGTAAATTTGCTGATATCATTGAGAAAATTTAGAGAAATTTCCCATGGTCAAGTGTCGAGGAGAAAAAAAGATTAGCCTTAGTGGCCTGGGATAAAGTCTGCACTCCCAAATAATGGGGAGGTCTGGGATTATGCCCCATAAGAGCTACCAACTTGGCCCTGCTGGTTAAACAGATTTGGAGAATTTTTGGTGTTAGAAGAGAATGGAATGACATTATTCATAAGAAATACCTCTTCTCCTTCTCCCACATTTCCAAATTTTGGAATAGCGAGCAGAAAGTGCAAGGTTCTTTTATTTGGAACAATATTCAGAATGCGAAGGATGTGGCTTTTAAAGGAGCCAGGTGGTTTTTAGGTAATGGCAGAAAAATTCATTTCTAGGATGACTGCTGGATGAAAGATTATCCTTTAAACTCTGTTACTACTTTGCAACCCTTCATTAATCAGTGCATTCAGAGACATGGAGCTATGGTTAGGAATTACTGGAGGAATGGATTATGGATTGATTTGTCCATTTATGATGAGATGTTAAAACCCTTAATGCTGGACCTATCGATCTGGAAGATTAAGAGCTCTAATGAGGACAAGCTCCTTTGGGGAATTCTTCCTTCTGAAACCTTCACGGTGGCTTCTTGCTCGGAGCAGTTATTAAAACAAATGAACCCTATCCCCTTTTGGGCTCAGGCTTGGGACAATTCTTTAATTCCTAAAATTAATATCTTTTTCTAGTTGGCTTTGCAGAACAAAATTCTTACCATTGATAATCTCCAGAAAAGGGGAATGGTGTTGACTAACAGATGTTTTCTTTGTAAAAATGCTGAGGAAACTGTTTATCATATTGCCTTTGATTGTTGTTATGCTTGGGAGGTTTGGAATGAATTATTACAATGCTGGGGGATTAAGTGGGTCTTCCCCAATAAAATGGAAAACTTTTATATCCAATGGCGAAATGCATCTTCCCCCATTGATCAACATCTGTGGAACCTCATTCTTCCTCATGTGATATGGTGTTTATGGAGAGAATGCAATGACAGAATTTTTAGAAATATTGAACTTCCTCCTATAGTGGTTGTTGAGAAAATAAAGAGTATAAAGGAAAATTTCAAGGCCTCATCTGGTAGAATGCTGGATTATAATGCTGGTGATATGGGTTTGAGAACTATTATCCATAAATATCATCTGAGGGAGAATGCAATCTGGCTTTCCCCTCAGCCTGGGTGGATAAAACTTAACTTCGATGGCGCTACTAAGGGTAACCTGGGTCCAGCTGGTTGTGGTGGCCTCATCTGTGATGACATGGTTAATTGCTTGGCTGCGGTGGCCCTTCCTATTGGGGTTCAAACCAATCACATGGCGGAGGCTATGGCCCTTCTTCAGACACTTAAACTTGTCAAAGAACACATGGCACAGAAGGTGTGGATCGAGGGTGATTCACTTAATATCTTAAAATGTATTAGTGACAAGACAAAGCCATCATGGACAATCAAGGATATCATCGAGGAGGCCAGAATCATAATTAATTCCTTCAATCAAGTTATTATTTCTCACGCCTATAGGGAGGCGAATGGTACTACTGACGAGTTGGCCAATTTTGTGGTTAATGCCTAGGATATCATGATTTGGTACAATTATTCCAATCTGACCGTGGATATCAAAGCCAAGTTGGCCTATGACAGATCCCAAAGCATGAGGGTAGATTGGGTGCACCTTGAGAAACTATGATGATTAGACATATTTCAAAAAATTAGAGGGAAATGATTACGGAATGTGGTGTCTTTCCCAAGAACACTAAGTTTAGACACGAGTTAACCCTTGTTAATTTCAAAGTTTCCAATTTTTGGAATTATTGTTTCCTCTCTGTGTGTATCTGCTATTCTAAGAACTATGTGATCATGGGAGGAGGTCTTAACCACAAAGAGCTGAAGGACTGTGTTAAATGGAAAAAAATTCTGGAGGTCTGGGAAATCCTTGAGAAGGGTGTTCTTACTACTTATATGGAAAGACTGCATGGGGCTAAAGACAGTGCCACTAAATTATTTGTGGACTCATGGAAAAATGGGGAGGTGACCATATAGCGGGAATCACTGTTAAATTCACAGAGGATTTCATTGCCGAGATCTCTGGGATCAGCATGAAGGGAATTAAGTTCTTCAGGGATAGCAAGGTTTCTCGCAAAGCTATTCGACATTTTTCAAAGAGTAAGGAGGAGAAAAAAAGTCTTGTTAAAGAGTCTAGGGGCTGCTATGATGTGGATTCGTTCATAGACTTTTGGGCTCCTATCATGGTGGTGATCATGGAATATGTTACTTTGGACAGTAGATTCAAAAGAGCCCACTCTTACCACTTTGTTTTGCTCTGTCATTTTCGGCATAAAATTAGGGTCTCTCTGCCTTTCTTTATTTTGCAATCTCTTCGCTCTAGCATAGTCCAGTATAAGAAGAAGGATAAGAAACCCATTCTTCATGAAGGGTTGACCCTCTTAATTGTAGAACACATCAAGAAGAAGGCTAGGGATAGCCTTGCCACTACCCCGTCCAAATCTGGGTCGGGTAAAAAAAAAATTAGGGATGGAAATGAGAAAAGAAAGAGTTCTACAGGCAAAAAAATTAAGAAGGAGAAGGAAACTACCATGGATACGGATACCTCGGCTGATAGTGTGGAAGGCTATGACAATATGGCTGACTCTACAAAGGAAGATAGTTACTTTGCTTCCTTGGTGTCAAACTCTGTCTTGGAGGAGAACGAGAACACGGATGAGGAAATGATGGGTTCTATGGAGAGAGAAAAAGATTGCAGGAAAAATAGAGAGGATAAGAAGGAGGATGAGGAAGGTTAGAAGGTGCCTATTCTGGTTGAGTATGATAGTTCTGAAGACCATGATGTTCCGATATCGCCGAAGCTTGAAGTGGTCATGGTTTGTAATCAAGATACTCAGAAGGAAGTTACAGAGGTGGGGAACATTTCCCCTATCAAGGAGCCGACCTCACCTGTGAAGGAGACAGATAATGTCCCTGGTAATTCTCAGAACATTCCTTTTATCAAGATTGTGGATCTTCAGGAAAGAAATGTTCAACTGCTAAAGGATGACATGGATGATAAGATTGACCCTCCTTTTGGGGTTCTCCAAACAGCCAAAGCTTCCTCTATGTACTCCTTTCGGTTAATGAAATGGGTGTTCCAGGAAATCAAGAACCTTCACCTTAAGTATCGTGTCATTGATGCTAAGGTGGATACTCTGCAAAATCTTATGGAGTCTGGCTATAACACCAGGAAGGACAAGAGTAATGATGACAGTAATGTCCTGCAGTTACAAGCCAGAGTTGATACCCTGGAGCATACCATGAAAAAACATATGCATGATTACAACAACTTTATGGTTTCGGCCATGGATTGTTTCTTGACCATTAAAGCTGAGTTGGATACTAGGTCGCGAGGTAACAAACCAAAGGACATTACTGACAACCTGGATGATGACGGTCCCAGAAAATGCACCAGATCTGCCCGAAAGAAGAAAATTCACGACAGAATCCAGGAACTCTCTGAGTTCAATGCAGTGATGAAGAAGATATCTGAAGCTAAGCAAGAAGCTGCCGAGGCTTGTAAGGAGCTAGTTTAGTGCTCTGGTTTCTGGGTTTGGTGTTTGGTCTTTTTTGTGGTTTTCTTAGCTGCTGGTTTTTTTTCCTATTGTCTGTTGTTGTCTATTTTTCTGCGGTTGGACTCCCAGTCCTGTCTCTTTTTGGGGTGCCTCCATGTTTTATCCATATTTCAAGCTTGTAAGGGGTTTCGGGTCCCCATTTAAAACCTATTTTTCTTGCAATCAAAAACATAGGTTAATAAATAATAAAACACGATTAGTTGTCAGTTTGGTAGGTGGTTATGGAAATTAGTTGGTTGGAAAGCTTTATAAATCCATTGGTATGTAATAGTTGAGCAATGATATTGACAATATACATTTGTTTGTAGATTTGAGACTTTCTTACTGAACTCCAACATTTAGTGTTGGAATAAGTTTGAAAAGGGGCCCTTTTTAATTTTCACCATGTTCATGTTTTATTTGTCTAGTTGATTAGAGAAATAGATTATGAAATCTTCTCTCCTTGTAATCAATTCGTTAGCATCTACTATTCATATGCATCATCTTTCTCTTCCATTGTGTCAATTCTTATAACAATTTCCCCTCCATTGTATTCATTGTGTTTATTCTTAAATTTAATTTTCTAATTATTATTCAATAAAAAGCTATTTGAATAATTTCTTTAACTATATGAGATTCCTATCCATTAGAAACCATTACAAAGTTTACCATGCCAAAAATCTCTTGGAGATTGATCAAGATTCCTAACGAATAAATGGTAAGGGTATCAAAAGACTACAAAACCCTAGAGAACAAGGTTTTGTGCAGTGAATGTGGAGAAAAATGAAGAAGGAAACAAATGGGTGGTAAGGATTTGCAATAAGGAGGAGTGTAGAGAAATAGGATTTTGAAATTTTTTATCATAGCATTTCCCTCCCAATAAAGATAAAGACAAAATAGAATTCATGAAAGTATATGTTTTGTGGGGATGATGATCTCCTATTGGTAGTCATGCATCCGTAAAAAAACCCAACCAAAAGAAAACTTATTTCAGCACAAGCTGCAATAATAACACTCCAAACCCAGTTATTTTCCCTATCATTGGCAGCTTGAGAGAGCTCAGGCCTGAGCTAACAATTCCATATATGATGATGGTATTCATTTTGCCCATTCGAGCAATAGTGAAGTACACTTTGAATGGATACTTTTGCACTGAGAATTGGAGGAAGCAACATAGTTGATGCTATGAAATAACTAACTATTTTTGGAAGGCGAATATATTTGTTTTTGATAGATAAAGTAGCAAGAGGGTGCTGGCCCGTGGAACAGAGGACTAGTAGCACATTAACAGCATATTAATGGAACTAGTCAAAGTAGGTATAGCATTTTAGCAGCATGATCAGAATCACCAAATCTAATTCTGCCCCTATCAAAAGCATAAATCATAGTACTAAACCACAGGATTAAATCAGAGTAATTACTATGAAGAATAGCATAAAAAGTATCAGTAATAAGCCTCGCAGGGCTACACAAAAATATATGAAAACTAACTTTATCCCAAATCGCAAAACAAAGGAACCGAGGCCCAAGCCCAGCCAAAATTAACTGACCCATAGACACCAAAGATTAATTCTTCCCACCCAATTGTTTAGACAATAAGGTTCTCGCCCACTCCTCTTGCAGAAATAGGAACAGGTCTTTGTTGTCCTCGTCTGCTTCCAGCTTGCCGCCCGCCACCTTTTCTTGCACATTACAGAGGGTCATATCCAAAGCATGCATGATCTTCAAGGTGAATTTGTTGGTCCTCATGCAATGGTTCATCAGGTCTTGCATGTTCTTCTTAATCTCCATAATGTTTTTGTCTAAATTTGCAAACCTCCTTTTGAGGGTGCCTGTAAAATTATTTTTGTCCTCCATGGTCGAGGTATGGGGCTTATCTTGAGGAACATGAGGGGGACTCGGGGGTGGGGTAGGGTTATTAGGGGTTTCCATGGTTCATTGGAGGTTGGGAAGAGGAGTGTTACCAGTCCTAGGGGGACTCATATAGCCTTTCGAGGAACCATTCTGGGACTCAGTGGAGTGGGAGACATTTTCAGATAGGGAAAGCTCTTTAGAGGCCGTTTCCATCATCCTAATTTTACACTATTCCTTGGAAATTATGTTAGACCTTCGGTGCCCTGAGCCACTTAAGTCCACCTCCAAATTAACCTGGCTTTCCATCATTTTTCATTTTTTGGGCCTATAATCAGTCTCAGGAGTGCTGTCAGCCTCTTTCCCCTCTTTGTATTACATAGATAGAGACATATGACTCCTCCTGACCATCCTTCCTACTGATGGGGTTTTTAACACTTTTCTTATGGGTTGTACCCTTTTTCTTAGCCAACATAGGCTCCTGGGTGATACAAATGGACTGGGAGGAGGAATGGGTGGTCTTTTTAGTTTTGGCTAGGGGCTCCTCCTGGGGCATCATCTGGATAATCAGAGGGGGTTGGGGTGTCAGGCAGATAGATTTATGAAATTGGTAGAGACATAGGAGGAGGCCCTGATAGAGGATAGCTCTATCAGGGTTGCTTTTAATATCAAGGACATTCCTCTCTATGGAGTGTAAAAGATAGAAAGGTATGGAAATTAAATCCTTGTTCCTAATATGATTCAGGAATGGTAAGTGGTAGTTGTAAAACACAGTGAACTTACCTTCCAGCGAGAAGTACTTCATCACAATGAGACAAATTTTTGGCCAAAAGTTTGGCAGCTCCTCCCTATTGAATCCCCCATGTTTTCTCACTGGCAGCTCACTGTCCTTGAAAAAATGTTTGAGCTGGTAGGGTCGGCAGTCTGACTGGTCTTTTTATATTTTCTCCCCACCATAGAAAGCCATGTCACCTTGGCTATGACCTCTTCATTAAGCTGGAAGTGGATGCCCCCAACCGAGACACTCTTGTTGTTCTAGGAAGAGACAAATTGTTTGGAGATTCGCTCGTCATGCCCACCTTTCATTCTTTCCATGAAACCCCAAATACCATTTTCTTTGCAATAATGAGTCACCAACACATCAGAAGTGAAGGCTTCATCAATGTTATCAGGCTCAATGTGGAGAATGTTACCTCCCATTTCAAGGATCTGCTCTTCCAGTGCCAAAATATCTTTGGAATCTGAGAGCCAAACATTTTTGTAGGCCATATAAAACCACATGTTTTCATAAAACCATTCCGAGGAAAGCTTATACATAAAATGCTGGACTTGAAATTTTGGAAAATGAGCTCCGTACCGCTAGATCTAACAGATCTCCAAGTGCCATTAATAGCAATAATAGCATTAATACCAAGGATAGCCAAAAAAACCCTTTGATTCAGACAGCTCTTACTCCACACGTTCAAACGGTAATGATAATTCTTTATGGGAATTTGAGTTCTCCTTTTCATAATCGTGAAAATTGCCCAAACACGCTAGCATGTGATCGAGGAGGGATTTGTAATGAATATGACAGCCTGGCACATTTAAACAGTAGTATTCATTTCTCCCACGATGATTTTCTCAGTCATCAGAGGTAAGTCACTAATCACCTTCCAACTATTGAGTTTGATTTGTTTTAGGCCCATTGCTGCCATTGAGTCAACAACTGAATTCCCCTCTCTGTATGTGTGACCTATAGTCATATGCTGGAAGCAATTGAGAAGCTCACAGATCTCCATAATGATAGGTCTAGCACACCATCCTGCACCAACACCACTCTTGACGGCCTCAACAATTACTTTGGAATCCCCCTCAATTTCCAGTTGTCTGAGGTTTATTTGTTTCACAAATTTAATCTCCCAGAGAAGGGCTATTCCTTCTGCCTGGGTGATAGTGCAGTTATTGATAGGCTCCGCATAAGACAGCAGGCAAGTGCCATTGTGATCTCTCAGCACTCCCCCCCCATGCCCAAGATTATTTACCACCCCATCAAAGTTTAATTTTGTCCTTCCTCTGGGAGGGGCGGTCCATCTGGTAGCATTTCTAGCTTTCCTTTTCGCATTGTCAAACCTGGAGAACCCATCCAGGAGGTTCCAGCTTTCAGAAATTCTAACTTCCGAGGCAGTAAGAGGACTGGAGGGGAGCTTCCATTTATCCATCCTGGCATTCTCACACAGGAGCTTAGTTCCAATATGGAGACAGGTCTCAGGTTGGTTACTATTCTCTCTGAAAATCCTGTTGTTCCTTTCCTTCCAAATGGTCCAGCATATGTGAGGGGAAAGTATACGCCAGAGGAGTTGGAGTAGGGGGAGGCGAATATATTTGTTACACAGTTGGAAAGAAATAATATTTTCATCCACTACTACTGAGGCATTACGAGGTTTAAGATATTGAGATGATTAATGTCTTTCATTCATTTATAATGGTTCTTTGTAATCAGAACAAAAGTGTATCTTTGATCTAGTATGGATCTGAGAAATTTATTGTAAATATGCATTATAGTGGAAACCAACATGATCCAATTAATCTTTCATTAGGAGTCAACTTAAATTTTTTGCGTTAGTAATTAAGTGGGAGAGTTAAAAAATAGTGCGCAACATAGGTTACTAAATAATAAAATAAATTACAATTAGTTTGTCAAATGGATATATTTGTTAATTGGTTGGAAGGCTTTATAAATTCATCACTAGAAATTTCACCTTGGTGTGTAATGGGTACGTCGAAGATATGTGGAAGGGGACATTAAAATATAAATATTGAATTGATGTGATTGGTTGTGTAGATTTGTAAATGTAGTTTTTTTAAAAATTGTTTAAGAAGTACTAGTACTAGTATTGCTAGCATTGAACTTCAGTTAAGCAGAGGTATGCAAAGCGAATAAAATATATCAAAGAACAAGGATGCTTTGAATTTGATGGTGATGAATCTGAGGATCCCGATAATGATATGATATGGCAATTTGAACCAAGTTGTAGAAGTACTAGGTCCTAGGTATTTATTAAACTTTTTGTTGTAGTCTACTATCAGTTTCTATATATCATCATCAATCATGCATAATATCAAATTCCAATGTCAAACCATGAATGTGGTTGATAATGTCATCAAATCTATAATTAATAATGTTTTTCATTTTTATTATTCAGCTCATATGGTACAATTCTTATAGAGTTTTTTTTTTTGAAAATATAGCAATTCATATGATACAATTTTTAGAAATAGACATTCTCATTAATTTATTTACAAATATGACACAATGTAACTATTCATTCATTAATAGTAGTAAGAACACAACTCTGTGTGATACTGTTTGCAAAATTGAATTGACAATGAATTATGATTCAAGAGTCAATACCCAATTTTAATCTCATTACCCTTAGCAAATGACCCTGAATTCCCTTTTATAGAAACAAGGGAGCAACAATAGCTTTATGTCAATTTTCCTAATGTGAAGTCTCAAAATCAAAATCAGTAAGAGTCAAGACTAGTACATCTCTACAACTGTACATTTCTGCATTTGATAGGCCAGTTTAGTAAATTAGCAATAGCATTATAGCATCTGCTACATTGATCTTGTTCAAGAAACAAAGTTCAAAATTCTTACTTTTAACTCAATTAAATAAATTAGAAAAATAATATAGAGATTATTGAAACTGGAAGTACTTTCACATACTATGATTGATGAGATGATTTTGCCAATTTTTTTAGTATGCTCCATTCTGCATCATTTGGAAGGTCAATATTTGTAAAGTTATAGTAAATGACTTGCAACCTTGTCAGCCATCCATACTTGTTAGAATGACTTGAAAGCAATGATCCTTCCAATACTGCATTCAAATTTGTCAATGGTTTGATACACTTTGCAATGCCTTTATGAGTTGTGTCCCGAGGAAGCTTACCTAAATCAGTCCTCATTCTGTCCTCCAACATTTTTTTGCAAGCTTCTCTTCCAACAAAATTCATTAATGAGTTACTAGGACCAGGACTCGGAAAATCAAGACCTATCATTTTGGTTGTTGTTTGATTCATCTTGGTGAGCTTTCTCTCAAATAAGGCAAGAGTTTCCTCTACTTCCTTTAGTTTCTGACATTTTTGAAAGATAGAGTTTGCATTTATTGATGCATGAATGCGGTCATGAATTCCCTTGCTTGCCAAATGTCTATCACTAGTTGTGTTGATTTGATGCAAAATTTGTTTTGCAGTTTTCTCTCTGTGAAATTTTTTTTTGTTCTTCTCAATGTTCTCTTTGAGCTTCCCAAAAATATCTCTAAGACTTTCATTCAATTCAAACCAATCACACAACCTATAACCAGTCACCTTTATTTTCCCCCAAAACTCTTTTTTTATTTGCTTGATTGTATTTTCACTTGGTCATTCAAGTTGTTTTCGTAATTTTTAATTGTATTATTTGCTATCTTTATCTCTTCTATCAATTCTGACAACTTGTGTTCGCTCTATTTTTTATTTTCTTTTCTTTCTCTTCCCACTAGTTTTCTTTCTCTTCCCACTAGTTTTCTTTTACCCTCTCATTCTCCAATTCTTTCTTTAAGTTATTATTAACTATTGCTCCAAAATAACTTTGAAGGTTGTCATTAGTATTCAGGCATTCAATTACCTAGTCAGTAATAGAGTCACAGACAAGATTAGTCAGTATGATCACCGAAGTGCAGAGTTAACTGAGTTCATTGATCATGCACAGAGTTAACCGAGTGCAATGATCACCGAGCAGACAAACTTTACCGAGCAACAGTATGCACCAAGCACACAGTATACATCAAGATACATAGAGAACACCTTGCATCGAGAGACAATATTTACCGAGTGAACTAGTAGTCACATAAAAGTTTGTAATGGCACATCAATCTAGGTAACAACTTTTTTGCCAACCAGGATAACAGTTTGTACAATGATCAAGGAGAACATTAATTATGGATTCACAACATTAATTGTTTGTATCTCCTATGTTTAGATGATCAAGGTAAATGTTGTACATCATTGATCTTAGGTTTTGTAAGATATTCTAAAACCCTAATTAGGTCAAGGAGTCTGATATATGTAATGTTATGATGTCATTTTGTAATGTATGTTGATCAAGTAGCCACCATACTACAGACATCAGAGATCAGATAGGGTTTTAGGACAAGGACTAAATTGAAGCATTAATTTTTCAGAACAGAGGTAAGGCTACCGAGTAGTTCAGAAGGTATTATCATTCATAGTAAGGTGATAGATTTATATGCACTTAAAGGATCTATATTCACAATATAGAGATTGTAATTTGTTTAGATCACACAACTTTGTTACGCTCTGATACCAATCGTTGGGATAATAGAAAGGTTTGTACTAAGAGGGCAGGGGTGAATCAGTACCCTTAAAAACTTTCAAACAAATAATTGTTACCAACTATTCTGATATAACCGAATGAGTAGATAACATTCACCAAACATATAATGAAAATAATAAACATACATTAGATTTAAGTAAACATGACACTAGTATTTTGGTATCCCATAAAACCCCTATTAGAAGGTAAAAATTGCGGTGGGGATGAGACCCACAAAAACTCACTACTACAGTAAATAAATAGCCTATTAAAGCTTACAAAGACTGATCACTTCTGGTGACCTTACCCTGTTAGAAGAGATTGAATAGAAGATATCAATCTCATTAGGGAGAAAGATCTTGATCCACAAATCAATGCATAGAAGGAGATTATCAACAAATAGATAATGGATCGTAACAAGGAAGGTGAGAACTTTCTCCCCAAGTGAGGAAGCAAGAAGGGGATCCTATTATGATGCCCTTAATACTCATTATGAAAAGAGACTTAAATAATGAAGAACAACATAATAGGAAAAGGATGAATTCTAAGGTATATTTTTTATATCAAAAAAATTTAAAAGATCTCGTATTAAATAAGGAAGACATATATCCACCAAATCCTTAGCAAATTGTCTAAACTCAACGCAGTCAGCAAGAGAATTTTTGTTATTATGATGAAAGAAACATATAAATTCACCATATATAGGCCTTTGATTTTTCAGAAATTTTTTGAAAGGGAATCAAATTCATGAATCACATTTAATTCTCCAAAATATTATTTTATCAAAAGCCAAGTGGTCATCAAAAAAGTTGAGAAACAATAGTTAGGTTTGGCAAAAGAAGGTCAAGTAGATGTTTTGGTTGAGATGAAGAATTTAAAGGCCTGCCATTAGGAGTAAAAATAGACCACATGTATTGTTTTGTGAAGGATGATCAATAGGGACATTAATGCCTTGCTCATTAATATCAAGTCCTAATCCTATATATTCTTGTTGAGTAGTGATATCATATCTCATGTTCTAATTATCTTGTAATGCAGAAGGTGAAGGAGGTAGATCATGAGCTTTATAGAAATGTGTTTAAAGAGGAATATAAGGAGGAATAATTTCTTTAAAAAGTTCTCCATCACTATTCCTACCATCCTTAGGTGGTGGTGAAGAAGAAGGCTTATCATGATCTTTTTTTCTACTTGGAATTCTTAGGGAAGCATTGTCAAGAAAGTGTTAAACATAAGGATTATGGATCGTGATTGGTAAAAGGAAGATGGCTTAAGATCATCCAAGTATAAGATAGCTTCTCTAACATCTAGGTCTCACTATAATGGGGTCATTAGGACCTGGATCTCTATCATCATGATTACTTGGCATTAAAGGATTAGGATTAAGAGGATTGATAATAGTGTCATCTTTATGTTGTTAAAATTTTAATGATAAAATAACATAAAATATTAATAAGGGACTTGAAATATGCCTTATAAGGAAGAAAAATATTTGTTAACCTCGTGATGCAATATACAAGAATACCATGAAGAAATACAAAAATTATAAAATGGAAGAAATAATAATGCACTCAATGTGATTAATACAAAGAGGTAAGGAGGAATTTAACCACATATGTTATGACACACCAATCTAATGTAGTGAATTTCATAGTTAATGAAATGTAAAACCAAAAATTAGAATAGGATTTAACAACAAAATCAGAGGAATGTAATAACCGTTAGATTCACCAAAATGTACAATAGGAAATGGGAAGCATGATAAGAGTCAAATTGCTACCCATTTCACAATTTGTACATTAGGAAGAAAGGATATCCCCACTAGGCTCAAGGCTTGGCTTGTGCTCTTAGTGGAAATAAGGTATGTTCTTCCTTGGATTGTGAAAATGATAAGTGGAAAGATGACTAGATGATTAAATGAAGCAATAGATATAATAAGAAGATACTAAAAAGTTGATTAAATAGACTAATAAATGTTGATATTAAGTTGAAGCTCATAGAAATAAAAATTCAAAGAAAAAACTTATCTAACCTAGAAATTTCAATAAAAATGGCAAGAACAAAGCTACTAGTCAACCTGTACCCATGAACATAGTGGGCAGTCAACCTGTACTTGGTAATTTCAAATAAATTTTTCATAGGATCTGAAACAGTTCTTGTACTACTCCACAAATTTCCTACAACTTTGTCTTATTCCTGTGCACATAAAAACAAGGAAGAAGGTTGGGAAAAGGGGTTCGCCTTAGTCAAAGCCTTGTTTAGGAATCAACCTTGAAATGAAATGAAAGGAAAAGTGTGTTGCCATATAGTAGAGGCTAGATCTAAATAATGAAGCATATCATAACTTGTAGATGTAATTACTTCATTATATGTGATCAAGTATGTTGATACAATAACTTTGACTAAACACAAAATCCCAAAAGGAAATCATGCAAGACAAAGCCTCATAGAATAGATGTTATAATTTGCCATAATGGTTGATTGAAGAGAAGAAGAATGAAGCTTGATGAATGGATGTGGATCTCCTTGCTTGATAAAAAATCCTTTTCTTTACCTCCAATGGGGGAAAGAAGCTAGATCTATAGAAGAAGAGACCTTGCTTTCTTGAGAAGAATGAAGACTTGAATGCTTGACCATGATGGCTCTTGCTGGCTTGAAAATAGACTCACAAACATGTAATGGATGCTTGAAATTCTCACAATGGAGAATGAATGATCAAATAAGGATGAATGGGAGGTTTATATACATCCTGCATCATTTCAGGGAGTTAAACCTGAGCAGGTTGACCATGGGTCCTTTTCCCCCTTTCAAGCTATGGCATAAGACTCTGGGCCAAATTTAGGCCCAATCTCCTAAAAACACATTGCCAATAGCGATTTATACCTAGGAGAATGGTCCTAGATTTGGTCTAGGTGTTAGGGAAATGGAGTTTGTTTGGGAAAAGAAAGGAAAACTCACCTTGTGATTTCAAAAGGTCAAAAAGCACAAAAATTAATGAATAGGTGTCAAGTGAGGAAATGAATTATGGGATTGGATGGAAAATGGGAAATCAAATCTAGAAACAAGGGCCAACCTTGAGTTTAAGTAACATTCATATTTGAATTTAGGTACCTTTTACTTCCATATGAGGGCCTACCATATAAAATACACTAAAGCAGGCACAAAATGATCCTAAAATTGAGCACAAGTTAGATGCTTACTTTTTAGGACTATATAGTTAGAATCAAAAAAATAATTACATGTGGAAGGACTAAAAAGCTTCTAGTTATCCAATCCCTATAAAGGATCATAACAATAGCCTTCTTTATTTTTGAACAAAGGAGGTTGAAAATATAGTCAATTTCTCATGTAAAATAGAAGGGTCACCTTTTTCCTGGTAATTTCTAGAGAAGACAAAGGGAGAACCCAACTTGAGGAACCCAAAAAACAATTCAAAGAGTAAAAAAGTAGTAAGGAGAAAAAATAGGATGTCAGTTCAACATGAAATGCATGCCAAAATAAATGCTTAAACAAAATATGAGGGTGATGGATTTAAAAGACTAACAAAGTGCCTTAAGCATATACCAATGTATTAATGGGGATAAAAGACTATAGGGGAAATGACCTAATATATGAAGGCATTTTAATGGTGGTGCTAACACTTGTTGATTTAATACCCACACTTGTTGATTTACTATCCCAATTTTTGACAACATTATGCCAATAGTTCTAGAGGTTTTATTAATTAACGAATACACATAGTTGTTTTTTTGGGTGGTGTGGTTGGTGTATTGTCCCCTTTCTTTGTTTATTTATTGAAAAATGTTCAAACATGGTTCATTAGTGATGCCAAGTCTGCATAGAAAGGAGGAGAGAAATAATTCAATGGTCTTTCTGCTTATTATGTGTTTATTGTATGTCCTGATCTACACTTTGGAATTTATGATTTCCTTAAAAAAATTTCTTTTGGTTCAATGGAGATAGTAATGGAAAGGGGTATCATTACGTCTAATTAAAATTTTAGGGGTTGTGAGTAGTATTGGATGACAAAGGGGAGGCATGTTCCATTTTAATGTTGTGATAATGCTAAGGATTTGTCTAATGTAACTCCCAGAGTAGTGCAATTAGAAGAAATTCATAAAGTCTATGATGATGCTTTTAGAGTTAATCTTATTGAATGTGACTTGGTATGGAGAAGAATGATTCGAAGTATTCATGAATAGGTCCTTCAAAATTGAAGTCATGGATATTTTTTTCTCCAAGATTGGTTTGACGTTATGAGAGATTGATAGGTTGTAGCAGTAGTGGTTGGGTTTCAAGTGGGACATTGTTGTATGTGAAACCCAACGGTCACTTATGTTTCCCTCCAAATTATTTGGCTCTTTGCATTTTATGTATTGCTAATATAATTACTTATAAAATGGGATACTCTTGTTGTACCCAAGTAGCTGAGAATCGTATATCTAAACACAATTGATTAATAATATTATTTCTCTTCTTGAGAGTGGATGTAGCCTTTATGGTGAAACACCATAAATTTTTTTCATCTTGTGTTTGAATCTCTATTTTGTTATTTGGTTTCATTAATCTGTTGTTGATTATTTGAACATATTCCTCCATCCTTTGATGCCACAAGCCTCTAAAATGGTCCTATTAAAATTTATCCATTTGATTGAATAAATAATATTGAAGAAGACATTTGTAAGGGTGTATATCTCTAAGATCACCATCTTATATTCTTCACCAGACATATTCATCCACTATGTACTTTTTATCTATCATTAACTTTTTATTTTTCCATATTGACATAGATGCTAAAATCTGCAATGCTCAACGTGCCTTAAAGGATGGCGGTTTGTGGCATGTAGTTTATCTCTATCATGCATACATGTAATTTTCTCTCCCTTGTCCTACAATCTAACTTGAATGTTCGTTCCTCACTTTATGAATGTTGCTCATAGCACTATGTTGGAAAATGCTAATGCAGTCATATTTTGGAGGATCAACACACCTATCCCATGCTTTCTTCTAGTGCTTTGGAAATTAATTTTTAATCACATAGCAGAACAAACACATGCCCAGAGATTTACTGGCTCTTGTAACATATTGACGATCAAAAAGATGAATTATCCATCATAATATTTGAAGATCTGATTATGATTTGTACATGGATGTAGTTGTGATAAATGGAGATGTAGTTACTACAAGTGCATAACAAGCAACATAATATCTTTCCTTAAGAATATAATAATTTGGTTCATTAAGAAAAACATATACATTTACATAAAATACAATCACTTCATTTGATGCAATTGCTAATATTTAATTATTTTTAAATATTAATATTATATGTCTTCTAAAATAATATAAATTTTAACAAAATTATAACATATCTTATGGTTTTGCAAATCTACCCTCTCTTATTGAAATCCTTCATGTAAGGAAACTATGGTTCAAATCTAAAGAGATGGAAACACTCGTTATGTTTTCTATCATCCTAATGATAGATCATTGAATGTGATTCGAAATATTGGTGCAAAAATGCTCACATGATCGAATTCTGAAACAACTTACAAATATCTTAGAAATTGTGAAAATCTACTCACCCTTATTTAATTTAATGATTTGAATGATTTATGATGTTTAAATCTACATATATGCATATGTAACGTATGACTCAAAACTTTTGTATTCATCTCCTTGTGCAATTTACAAGTGACACTTTCCTATTCTCTGATTTGGTCAATCAATTCCTTCACTAATTGGGAAATTTTCAAGTTAAACATCGATTCTTTGGAAGAAACAGATTATAGGCAAATTAGAAAGCTTTCAGATGCTCATCAACTAGACCCTCTCCTCCAACTGCTCAGTTGAGAGTCCTGCTCACTAATCTCCCGAAAGTTTGCCAGTGGGAGATATCCCAGTCCCCACCCTGTTCATATTCATGACAACAAGTTTATATTTTATTATCAATTGAAAGGAAAACGCTTCTTTAAGATTTCAATTTTACAATCAATCGAAAGAAAATAATATTGTCAGATTCAATTATATAGTTTGAAATGAAACAAAATTCTTCTTTTAAGGCTCGCAATAATCTCACTTGAAGGATTGTTTCACGAAAGACAAACGTAAGAACAAAGTACCTTTGGGAATACGGCAAAAGTTGCCAGAAATCCAAATTCCTTTTTATGTGAAACAGAAATGATCTCCAACTGCTCTGCTCTCAGCAGCTCTATTACTCTCAGAAGCAGACCTGCTGAACAAGAATCCTTCTTCTGCACATTAATTATAATTTTAACTTGGCAGGGAATGTCATCGCATTGTTCCAAAATCACATCGTCGCTACGGTAAAGTTGTAGGCTGTCTGAACTGAAACCATTGTCGACGTGGGACTCGAACAGGGCACTTCCTTCTTCACTATTTGAGAAATTCTTTTGAACTGATTCGTTGACGCTTTCACTCTGTTGTTCCAGATCCCATACGCGAAGCTTCAGTTCTTTCAAATAGCTTGTGGTATTTGCCAATATTGTAAGCTTGTCTCTCTGCAAAACAGCCATCAAAAGTCAGAAACATAAACTTCTTATTTTCTTTTTTTGCAGAAACTGTGTGCAAGGACAAAGCTTTGCGGAAAGTTAACGGAGACTTCAACAAATTTCCTAAATTTATTAAGTACCAGTTCTATAGGTCAAGTTAAGTCAAACAAACAGCACAAAGACTATAACGTACAACACAATTTCAGAAAATTAACCGATTATTGCAGATAACTAAAGCATCGTAAAATTTACAGACAGTATAAATTCGTAGGAAAAAAAATTATAATGACGCTCTGTAACATCAAAGCTTGAAAGTACTGGGAAGAAGAGAGTAAAGATTCTACAATACAGTGCCGAAACTGAGGAAGCGGTTAAATAAATTCCTAAATTTTTTAATTCGCAATTCTACAGGTGAAGTAAATCCGATGAAATGGCAGAATTAGTGTACCGTATTACATCCGTTTTACATATTTTCAGAAGATTTGACTACAACTTCATTAAATTTCAGATATTTTCAGAAGATCTAACTACAAGTTCATTAATTTTCACATCAGTAGAATTTGTAGGCAAAAGTTCATATTGACGCTATCTGTAATATCATACCTTGCAATTTGTCGGAAGATAAGAGTAAAGATTCTACACTGCAGTGCCGAAAGTGAACAAGCATTTAAATAAAATTCCAAAATTTATTAAGTTACAATTCTACAGGTGAAGGAAATCCGAAGAAACAGAACAATTACTCTACTGTATAAATTTTTTTAACACATTTTCAAAAGATTTAACAGCTTCATAAAATTTCATCAGTAGAAATTTTTAGGAATATGATTATAATGACGTGTTCTGTAATATGATACCTCGCTATTTCATAATTAAAGAAGAGAGCAAAGATTCTACAGTGCAATTGCCGAATTGAGCAAGCATGTAAATAAAATTCCTAAATTTATCAAGTTGCAATTCTACAGGTGAAGGAAATCCGGAGAAACAGCACATTTACTGTACAGTATATCATCAGCTCTACATATTTTCAAAATATGTAAATACAACATAAAATTTGATATTAGTATAAATTTTTATTGAAAAGATTATAGTGACGCCATCTGCAATATCTTACCTTGCAATTTCTTGGAAGAAGAGAGTAAAGATTCTGGAAGTGCTCTTTCAATTTGACTCTCCTATTGCGCTCTGCAATCATGTGGTGAATTGCCGATTTTTCTGGATCCTTCTTTTTCTTCTTCAACTCTTGATAATTGTCGCGAGAAACAGGGGGAGTCGATCGGCGTAATCCTTTTCTATCTTCATCCATGTTTCTCAGAAATCTGAAACATCTTGTATGCAGAGTCTCGCAGGATACGGAAGAATCCGTAGCGGCGTTTGATTGAGGTTTTCTGTACACGCAGAAGGTACTACGCTGCGCCTCCCCAATCCTATTTTCTGAGAAATTTTCCGGTTCCTCATAGAATCCGTCCATCGTGACATCAGAAATAGGAATCTCAAACTGTGCGTCGTTCGTTATAATGATTTCAGAAGCATCTCTGCAAACATCAGTCTCGCTGATCTCTAAAAACGATTCAATGGCGCGAATGTTTCTACTGAAATCGTTCCTCTCCATGGTACGATTTCTGAGTTTTACATGGAATTCGATCTGGATATTAACAAAGAAATTCATTTATGTAGAGACCGAATGAAGAAAATATTGATTGCGTTGCTTGACGATCTTCTTGTTGATGAACAGGTTAAAGAATTCAAATGGGATTTGTCTAAACAAGTCAAAGATGAGCGCGTAGTTGATTTGAACAAAAACAAAATATTGACACTTTTGTTGTTCGTCAGCAACTTTATTTTGTCATCTTCAACGAGTTCGAATATCCTTTATAAAGTAGTATTTGATCTAAACATAGATGTGTCTTGATACTTAATTTTCTCTCTTTTCTAAAGAAAGAAACGTTTACGTAACCGCCTATCAATTAATTATAAAAACCTTGACGACTTTCGCTGGTTTGATTCGTTAAAACTCTTATAAATATTTAGACACAATAGTCAAATTATGCATGGATTAATTTTCAAGTTAAAGTTTTATTGAAGTATCATAAGTATACAATTTATAGAGTTTCTTTGGTAAAGTTGTTTGGTTCTCAATAAATTCATTAAGGCAAAACTATGTTAGTATTCTTAACATTCCCTGTTCCTTTCATTTGCAAATTTCATAGATATACATAAATATTAGTGGAAGAAGTAGGGGCAAAAGCCATAATTATTTAAAAATAAAATTATTTAAATATGCCATCACACATATTACTTGAGTCACTTTTTTCTAAAATGATTTAAAGCACATGGCAAATGTTTAAAAGGATCAATCATATATTATATTTTGAGGAGCCGTCTGTTCTTTTCGTGCACATGTTTTCCATCTATGCAACACTGCTATGTGTAATAAAATATTCCAAAATGAGGTGCGAATGCAGAGAGTTGAAAATCAATAAAAGGAGATTATTTAAAAACTCTAATATAAGGTTCCACGTGGGAAATATCTGGTCCCCGTGAGTGTAATTGTGGAACCCTAATATTTGTAGCGGGTTCGCAGTAAATTGAATTTATAAATTGTTCATCATTTTATTGTGAAATAATTAAAGTGAGTGTTTGCAATGTTTTAAAATGATAAAGACATTTACGTATTTGGGGGCTCGTCTAAATGAAGGAAGATCAATTTTTCAAATGGATGTTTGTATAGTTTTGTGTGGGCCTTGGGCTTCATATGTTGTTCATCCACATCCCTTCCAGCATAATTTGTAAAGCTGCAATGTTCTACGGACGACTGGATGAAGTTGTAGCGAAATGCAAATAAATAAATTAAAGGTCCTAATTTTGCAGAGCCAAATACAAGTTTGTAGGGCTTGATGTGAAGTGGTAAGGGGCTTGCAAAGTAGTGATTTAAAATATTACAACGTTTTATGTGCTAGATGATGCCAAGTGTCCACTATACGCTCCTTGTGAGCATGGATGTAAACTTTAAATGGACTTGCAGATGCACAAAATGGACTCCAACTAGCAATCCATGGTCAATTGGTGAACACTTATCTCATTTCCTCCCTGATGCCCAGTTAGTTTTTTTCTGTGGATTTCACTATGTTTTTCTATGGAAGTGATGGCATTAATTCGATAAAGATGGCTGTGGTACAAAACACGAATCAAGAGTTGATGAAATAGATTGAAATTTATAAAAAAAGGAAAGCAAAATATGAGATGAGATAAAATGAATTGCAATGGTTTTAGAAGTTGAGGTGCTATATTTCATACAGACCTTGAATTAGAGGTACATATATTTTCAAAGGGGGAGGACTTTGTTAGAAATATATGTTTGGTTGTCTATTGTTATTGATTTCAAACATTATGTTCTAGAATTGTTTGTGGTTCTTCAAACATTGTGATCTGGAAGTCTGCTATTCTTGGAGAAGTAAGTAAATATATTGAACCTCTTACATAGTGGAAGACATGTATGTATTCAATGCTTCAGAATGGTAGAAGACAATTCAAAATTTCAATGCAGTGGAATTCAGAACAGTTGGAGTTAATAATGATCTATTTGTACTTTTTGAAAGCTTTCTACTCTAGAAATCAGTGTTGAAGATGTGTTGATGCTTATGCAGATGGATTCAGGTTTTGGTCTTGGTTGCAATGTTCTCCAATGATCTGGAAATTGTTCCTGGTGATCTAAAAACTGTCATCCAGTGGTGCAGTTCTATTCAATTGTTTTCCTAGTCCAGAAATGTGTTGTGAAATTTCTGACATGGACTGTTGGCATGTGCTAGTGTTTCTAACTTGGTGTGTGGATCTCACCGTGGTGTGTTGAAGTCGAAATACAGTTGGAAAGTTAGGCAATTCATGTATTTTTAGACATTTGAATTGGCAAGCTTGCTTCGGCAATTGTAGATCTAACATCGGGTTACATGTAGCATGTTTTTGCTCCTTCTCTCTCCTAGAGTGGATCATGCTTCTTGATTCAAGCCGGATTTATGCATTTAAGGATTATCTCTTATCCAGATGGCTTTGTGCTATATGTGACCTATGCATTTAATGATTATCTCTTATCTAGTTGGGTCCATTCTATATTTTAGTCTAGATGCTTCTTACATGTGACTTTACTACATTTTGTTATTTCCTTGTCCGACTTGTAACTTAAATTGTAATATCTCTTTAACATGATCAATCTTGTTGTTATCTTGAATGATCTCTCTTATATATATGTATAGTTTATGCTTTGACAAAATGTAATGGTGTGAAGCAAGTGGATAGTGTGCGACCTAGTGAAGATCCACAGTTAGCAAAGCAAAGTGCATTGATAGTGGCAGAGAAGAAAAGGTAGTAACTGTGTGCTTCTAAGGTTAACTGTGTTGTGCAGTTCAACTACATTATCTGGAGAATCTCTCTTTATTCTTGTAGAAAGTTGTCTTAGGTGCACAAGTTTGTTGTTGTATCTTGCTAATTTGGTTGTAAGCTTCTGTCTGTAAGTCTAGGGTAGTGAGCTCCTATCAGACTATATACATCAATGAATTATTCTTTATGGGCAAAGTCTTCAGCGTGGTTTTTCTTTATTTCAGACTATATTTATGTATGAATTATTCTTTATGAGCAAGTCTTCACTGTGGTTTTTCTTTGTTTGGATTTTCAATGTATAAAATTTGGGTGTCGATGTATTGTTGGTTCTGTTAATTACTTGCTTATTAATCCCTATCTTCTAAAGAAGGCTGGGACTAATGGACTATTGAAGTTACTTTGTTTTTGGTATATGCTAACTCATCCCTGTTGACGGGGTTTTGCTGACCGGGTCCGCCAACAGTCATAAGTTGTCACCGGATTCCGGAGAAATCGGCCAACTTCGCCTGCAAAGGTTGTCTAGGGAAATAAATCCTCCGGGCCTTCAAGCACCTGGGTGTCAGGTCACGACGGTGTGGGGCTCGGTTGGGAGAGGTGACTGTTTTCGAGGGGGATAGTTGGTTACTTCAACTCATTCCTCCGGAGATTCGGAGTAGTAAGGGTTTCCCGGAGCATTTTACACTTAGCAAATAAAATGAAAAAGGATCCTGCAGGGTTAGAAACATTTATCTAACTACAGTCATGCTGAAAAGTCCAGAACATCAACAATACTCTGAAAGACTACACTAAATACCGAGGAAATACACAACCATCAGTTAGCATTTTATCAGTAGCGGAATAAGGAGGTCGTTAATCTATTTTAACATATCAGAGTAAAGGACATACAGAACATTAAAATATGAAATACCATTAACTCAGAAGAAGAGACGTTAACAACTTCATTGCCAAGAATCCTTCCTTCTTCATTAATGTTTAGTCCAGCAAGCACTTGTGCGTGATACAATGGTGGCTCCAATGGAGCATCTAACTACCAAGAACAGAACAATGGAGCATTGAGCTCTGCAACTAAAACCAGAAATCACTTTGCTATTTCTTATGGACAACAAAATCATCAATTTCGCCGACCCTTGGAAACGGGCCGATTTGCCTATTTATACAACTCTTTCTAACCCTAACCCTATTTTACTGTGTTTTAATAAAATATAATATCTGGGGGCCGGTACTACCTGCGCCACCCTACAAAAGACCTGGAGACGGAATAGGTCTGCCATGTCGGAAGAAGAAGACAAGAAGATACATCAAAAGAATTGGCCTCGAGAAGAGAGCCAGAGAGAAGAAAGGAGAAAGTAGGTCCCCCGGGGACCGAGGCTACATGCCTCATAAATGGGAAATGTGACGCACTATCTCCAATGTGCCAGGTGTACCTTTGAATGGTGCCTCGGGAAGGTGGCCCTGTCAGAAGCCAACTGCCAAGCCAATGCCTCTTAATGCGCCCAACTACCCTCTGACAGTCTATTAACCGCCTTTGAAAGTGGCCGGTCGGCCTCGGGGACCGGGATATAGATCACTTTAAAGAATACAAAATTGTGGATCCGAAACTCTGGGATCCGGGAACTTACGCCCCCAAAAGAATAAGGAATGTTTAAAACTCAAGTTCCCCCGGTTCCCGGAGAACGCTCAAGGTTGTTTATTATCATTGAAGGCCTGAAGGATGCGGAAAATGCCATCTTCATCGATCTTCCTTAGGCTGGCCCTTCTGTGTCTGGCCACTTCAACTTGTTCCGCCAAGTTTGGAACATTATTTCAGAACTCATCTGCCATCCTTGCGGCATCATGGCCTTTAAGCACCATTTTGGTTAGTTTTGCCATTCGGGCCCCATCCATCCCCTCCGGGGATTGATATCGAGATGCCATTCTTTCATCAAAATTCCCCAACACTGACTCCTCGGGGGTATAAGTATTTGTGCCAAGGGGATCAACCCCGGAAGTTTTTATTACAAATGACTTGTATAAATTAAAAGAATACTTCATGGTGTTTACCTTTTCCTGTAAAGACTCTACCAGTTGGTTGGTTACCTCCAATGTGAGGTCCAGTCTGGAGTGCTGAGCCTTTACGAAATCAAATGATTCCTCACCCAGAATTCCAGATTCAGAAATTATGTCTTCTCCCAGGGTGAGGAGCTCTTCGAACTCTACCTTCCACGCCTGGTAATTCTCGGCGTCACTCTCCCACTACTCAATCAGCGCCTCCGCCTGTAAAATAATCTACCGGGTCGTATATAAATCTGGGAGAGTGGCCGCTAGGAAACGCCGGGTATTTCTTTTTTGTAGAATGACTGAATCGTCTACTGCCTGGGCCTTCTTCTTCATTACTCGCAGGGAGTCTATGTCGCTCTGCGGTAATTCCTCTAATGTGGAGGTCTATGGAGGGGCGGCGTTGAGGGGTCGGGCCAACTCTGTAAGTAACCCCATGAGGTTTGCACTCCTTTCCTTTTCTGCCTTGAGCCTCTGGGCCTCTTTTTCATATCGAGCCTCCACTGCCCTTGCCACTTCTTTTAGCAGGTCCACTTCGCCCTGCTTCCCCCTTTTGCCCAAGGATACCTCTACGATATTGTAATCTGCGGGGTTTGCAGTAGCTTCATCGGTATCTGGGGGAGGTGTTGCCACTACCGCAACTTTTTCTCCGCCCAGCCCAGTTCGAAGGGTATGAACTGTCCGGGCCTTCTTCGCTTTTGGCAAGGCCTCAGCTAAGGCCATCATTTCAGCAAGGGAGATAGGGACTGTTGGAGCGGATTGGGCTTTCCTTTTTCTGCTTTCTGCCAGCCATGGAGGTGGGAGAGGTGGCCTTCCCGCCAAAGTTTATCCTTCAGATTCTCTCCCGGTGTCCGGTGGTGGCTGCTCCTTTTCAACATGTATTTCCTCTGTTTCCCTCCCTGCTAGAACCTCCTCTGTAGCAACATCTTCAATTTCTATCTCCTCAGCCTGGTCTCAGATGTCAATTCTCGTGTCTAGACCCTGGTCGGCTTCTTCGGGGATCTCTTCTTCATGCTGCTCTTCTTCTTCTTCTTCATCTGTCGGTAGTAGGGGCGGTATCAGGCCGAGATTTAGAGTTTGGCCGCTGTGATAACCTACCTGAAGGTTTCCCGAGGGAGTGGCCTTGGGAATGAGGCGGCTGGGGTTACGGTTGGTCTCAAAGTTCCAGGTCTGGGTTCCCCAGCGGATGCCTTTTGTTCACTCGGAGGTTGTTGGTCCACTCCCGGACCTTCTGTTCCTGGGGCCCCAGAGATAATCTCCGGTTCTGGCCTCTTGTCTTCTGTTTGCTGTTCTTGTCCCGCAGCTTCTTCTTCCTGGTCTTTCGGGTCTACAGCCTCTTGTTCTTGCTCCGGGACTTCCATCCCCGCTTGTGTATCATCCCCTTGCAGATTCCTGAACTCATCGGCTACGAACATGTCAAACTCCTCCTCTGGAGGGGGACTGGCTGGGATGTCTGCCTGTTCTATTTCCTTCTCCGATTCTGGGGAACTAGAAGAAAGGATTTCCACTTCTTTTGGGAGGGAAGCCCTTGGCGCTGGTTCTGCCTTGGGCTGTTTGATGTGCTTTCTCTTCCTCCGGGTGATCAGAGGTGGCCCCGCATCTGCTATTGCTGCTGCCTCCATAGGATCCACACCCGTCGCCTTCACCATTAAGGCTGCCAGTGATGGGGAGGAAGGAGGAAGAATTGGTCTGGCCATTAGTGGGGGAGTGGCGAGCCTTGTGATCAACTACTCCCTCATTTGTTGGGAGGCCGCTACAAATTGCCTAATTTGTTCTTGGGTGGGGACTTGCTGCGCGGGGGGAGTTGTCTCTATCCCCTTCCTTTTATCTGTGCCTTGCGCAGAAAAAATAGCCCCTGGGGTCAACTTTGGTACCGGTGGTAGTGTTGCTTTTGGTACCAGCCTGGAGGCTAGGCGCGCACTCCCGGGGGATGCCTTCTTAAAATAGGCATGACTTCTCTCGACCACCTCCCGAGTGAAGTCCTCAATTGTGTGGTCCTCCTGGATAGCCCAATTCATTGGCACTAGTGGCATTTTTTCGATCCCTTTTTCTTTGTACTGGGGATCTATGGTGGGGGCGTCATCTGAAAAAGCCCGCTGGGAACCTCCAGAGCTTTAGCTTCTGCATCATTTCGGCTGTCATTCTATCGTAATGCTAGCTGCGCACATCCATATCATCCTCGCGATCTGCCCAGAAGTCTTCCATGTGTGCGTGGTGGGGGTCTGCAGCCCGGGGCAGTGCCGTTGCAATTCTACCATGCGGATCAAAAATTTTCCGCGCCAGATAAAATTCTTGCAAGTTGTAACATTGAAGCTCATTATCTGCCTCCTTTGCGGCGGCCAGATTGCAGGTGTAGTTCCCACAGGAGATTGGGAATGAAATGTTTGGGACCTTCTTGTGGGCCAAGAGGGTATGCAGCTCCATCATCTGCCAGCAATATTCCAGTAGCACGATCTTGTCCCCGCAATGCTTGGGCAACAAGTAGGGTTTCCCGGAGAAGCCGACGACCCTAATGTAAGTGTGCTGCTGGAACTGGATATAGTAGTGCCCATAACTACTAACTAACTTCATCGCCTCAGTAGACAGGCGGTATCCGGCATCCCGTGTGGGTGTGAGCAAATGGTAGTA
This sequence comes from Thuja plicata, assembly GCA_018584345.1. Lineage (NCBI taxonomy): Eukaryota > Viridiplantae > Streptophyta > Pinopsida > Cupressales > Cupressaceae > Thuja > Thuja plicata. The sequence continues at coordinate 308,286 of MU228281.1, read as the reverse complement.
AACGAAGGAGTTGTTTACCCGGCAGTAACTGGGGAAGCTGGCTTCCCATTGAATCTGTGGGAAATGGTCCCACGGTGCTTTCTGTCCCCGGCCAAGTTTGAGAATGCCATTTGTAAGTAGGCCATTAGAGTGGGGCCTCTGTTGGGCCAAATCCCAGAAAATATAAGAAGTCATATAGAACTTCTTCTTCTCGTTCAACTGCAGGAACTGGGAGTCGACATGATTGGAAATTATGGTCGCCCAATCGAAGAATTCTCCCTTAGTGGAGATGCCCAGTAGGAAATAGTACATCCACTTTGCAAATTCTTGGGCAGAGGGCTGCCCAAATACCCGGGCCAATGCTATCATCCCCATTTGGATGCTTTCCTTGAATTCGGAGCGGGGGATATCTATCTTCATTCTTTTTGGATCCCTCTTTGGGACCTTTAGCCAGTGAGTGTTCATGTACACCCGGGTGGCATCCTCCAGTTGGTTGAATTGTTTCAAGGCATTGGTCCTTGTGACCACCGAGGACCTATCAAATTGCGTGATACCCAGGCCTGCTTGGAAAGTAACTGGGTCAAGGGACACCAGTGGAGTGGGGAATCCCGTAGGTTCTGCAGCTGCTAACATGATGGCCCAGACGGAAGAGTTATAGTTGGCAGCCAGGGTGATAACAAGCTCTGGAGACTGCACGGAGCATGGGAAGCAAGCTGCCCGGAGAATTCTGGAACCTCCGATGTTGGTTGCAATTTTGTATCCAGCCTGTCGCTGGATATGTATTATCTTTACCAGGGCCTGCATTTCTGCCCAAGTCCCGACACTGGGGTCGGTCATCAATTTTACCTGGGACTTAACCTTTGAGCCCACAATCTCCTCACCCTGCATATACTTTGTGGTGAGGGGCAGCTTTGCCAGGGCCTTCTCTATCTTTGACTTTGCCATTGCCCTGGTCTCGGTTGTGGATGGAAACTCTGGACTTCCGGGAGGAGATGACGTGGATGCTTCAGACATGGTTGTAAGGTGAAGTCCGGAGCTACGAGACAAAGCGACCGTCAGAACATATTTATCAAAATAACATAGTAACTCTGGGGTCCGAAGACCTTACCACCGTGGTGTTTTCTTTTCCTGAAAAGTTAGTTTTACGCATAAGTATCCGAAAAGAAAAACATAAATTTAGGATCTTTATCATATCTCCCGGCCCGGGGAATTTTATCATATTCGACGAAGACACAGGATGACTGGCGGAAAGAGGTCTGAGGCCTGGAGAAAGGACCGTTAGCAAAGAAGAATGTGGGAGCAAGTCCACGTGGACGCCACGTGCGCTAGCATTGAATGGATGTGATGGCACTGGCGGCGGAGCCAACTGTTCGAACGCGCGAAAAGGGAAAGCCACTTGGCCAGCAGTAATTGCGCACATGGGAAATAAATGAGGCTCTGACAGCCTTGATAGAGGAGAGAGAAAACTACCTGTTTGAAACTGGCCAAGAGCTGAGTTTCAAACAGGTGGTTTCCTGCCTCGAAGCAGACTTTGAAGCGAAATACCAACAGCAAGGGCGACTCGACCAGCTCGTCGAGCCACCCAGAAGGATACACAGAAAGCCAAGGGGTATATATATGAAAAGGAGGGAGATATACAAGGGTTACCTATAGAAATATACATATATACATGAATATACACACGGACGACTCCCGCGGGAAAAACCAGACGAAGCTAAAATAGGAATATACAGCTACTCACATTATGCACATGTTATCTACAAGCTATTTACAAATTATTTACAGACTATCTACATCTGCACAGAAGGCGGACAACCTTCTGGCAGAGCTAAGCCACAAGCAAGCGGCAAAACCAGAAGACCAAAGCAACAACAGAGAAACAAAGCAAACGAAAAAAAAAACAAGCAAACCCAAAGAAAACTAGAAAACAAAAGCAAAGCGAACAGGAGGGAAGCAGAGAAACCAACCTGAAAACACGGAAGGCGGAGGAAGGGAAAGATTACTAGGAGAACTCTACAAAAACTTCAAACCGTTAAGCTGTCGAGATCACCACCACGGAACACTAGCGTACGTCTGAGAACAGTAGAAGGTGTTAAGCTTTGATTATCACAAATCTCTCTGTAACTGCTTTGCTAATCGCTTTGAAAATCGCTCTATTTCGCTCTAAGTGCTCGAAGATTTTAATCACGGTAAGTGTGAAAATGATAGGCGAGTCTATTTATACCCATGGTAAAAAGTAATCCTCTTTACTCTGAAGATTTTAGGTCAAGCACAACCTCGGGACTCTGGGCCTGGGGATTCCTTACGATGATATTCCTAAGACTTAGGAACATCATCACAAAGAATCCCAGAGTTCGGAATCAAGCTTCCAACGAAAAGGCAACCTCCGCGATCCGAGATCCCGGAGGGGAAAAACAAACCAAGAAAATGACACACTCCGGGGAAGTAACCCCGGAGAAAGAAAGCAAAAAGGAAAAGAAAGACAAGGCAAAGCCGCAGCAAGAAAAGCAAAGAAAAAGAAAAAAGGGGGACCCAACATTTTGCACACAAAATGTAGGGACAGGGATGTAGGGCATAACAATCCCTCCCCTCTCAACATCCAGTGTATCTAGTTGTCTGAATTGAAATCATTGTCGTGGGACTCGAACCCGACACTTACTTCTTCACTGTTTTGAGAAATTCAAACTATTTTAGATGCTTTTGCTCGGTTGTTCGACCTCGCAAACACGAAGCTTTAGTTCTTCCAAATATCTTGTGGTATTTGCCAATATTGAATACTTATCTTTCTAAACAAGGACATCAAAAGTCAGAAATAGAAGCTTCTTACTTCTTCTTACTTCTTTCTAGAATCTATGTGCATGGACAAAGCATCGCGGAAAGTTAACAAGGGTTAAATGAATATCTTAAATTTATGAAGTTGTGGTTCTACAGGTCAAGTAAATTCAAACAAGAAACACAATTACCCTAACGTTCAAGACAATTTTCAGAAGATTAACTGACTATTGAAGCTAACTAAAACTTCACTAAATTTCAGATCAGTAGAAAATTTGTAGGAAAATAATTTATAATGACGTTGTGACAATATCTGCTTTAAATTTCTTGCAAGAGGAGAGTAAAGATTCTACATTGCAGTGCTGAAAGTGAATAAGCTTTTAAATAAAATTGCTAAAACTAATAGATGCAATTCTACAGGTGAAGGAAATCCGACGAGACAACACAATTACTGTAGCATATAACAACAGTTTTACATATTTTAAGAATATTTAACATCTTCATAAAACTTCATATTAGTAGAAATTTGAAGGAAACAATTATAATGAAGCTGTCTGTAAATACCTTACAATTTCATGGAAGAAGAGAGTAAAGATTCTGGAAATGCTCGTTCAATTTGACTCTCCTATTGCGCTCTACAATCATGTGATTAAATGTGGATTTAGCTGGATCCTTCCTTTTCACTGATTATTGTCTCAAGAACAGGAGGAGCCAATGGGCGTAACGTCTGGATCTCTAGCTTTCTATCTTCATTGATTTTCCTTAAAAATTTGAAACATCTTTTATGCAGCGTCACGCAGGATACTGAAGAAACCATTACAAAATTAGATTGAGGTTTTTTTTACATGCAGAAGGCGCAATTCTACGGCTCCCGAATCCTATTTTTTGGCAAATTCTCTAGCTCCTGATAAAATTCATCCATCATTACATCAGTTATAGGAATCTCAAATTGTGTGTCGTCCGTTATAATAATTTCAGAAGAATCTTTGTAGAAATCAGTCTCGCTGATCTCTGAAAAAGATTCAATGGCATGAATGTTTCTACTAAAATCGTACCTCTCCACGGTATGATTTTTTAGTTTTATACTGGTGTTTGATCTCAATTTTAACAAAGAAATTAATTTATGTAGAGATCCATTGAAGAAAAATATGGATTTCATTGCTTGACGATCTTGTTGGTTAAAAAAATTGATTATTTTTCTTTCAATTTTTTTCTTTCCTTAACAAATTTAATATTTTGTCATCTTCAACTGTTACGAGTTCATCTGCTATGCTATTTCATGGTTCAATTTATTCATTTTGTCTGGATGCGCATTTTCATACTTCAATTATTCTTATTAATGTATTATTTGATCTAAACACACATTTGTCTTGATACTTAATTTCTCTGTTTCGTTTAGGTAACATCATTTAAAAACCTTTACGGCTTTCGCCTGGGTTCATTTTTAAAAATCTTATAAATTTTCTACCACTAGGCTCCAATTTGATCATTTGATAAGCTATCTTTAAATTATATAAAAAATTAATGTATTTGTTGAAACGTTTTATACATTACTTGCAGTGAAATGATGCATAATTATTTTTTATGTTAAAAAAAACATAGCTTTTATAAAGTAAAATAGTAAACAATTGTTGGAAAAAATTCAGCATAAAATAACATATTTTAAATAATGTTTATTATATTATCTTTTTTATATTATATATAAGGAGATCAAAAAATTAGCTGAAAGGTTCCAGTTAAGTTACAACAGAGAGTATCAACAAAAAAGAGGCACAACCGCACAACATACAGTCACATCGGTAAGTATAAGTGTTCATAAACAAAACAGAGCAAAGCTAGGAGCCCAACAAAAGGTCTAGTTTAAAATATCACTGTGGGTGTCAACCCACGCAGTCCAACCCATAGAACCCTTCATCCAAACTATGTTCTTCAGCTCATAGATTTGTGTCAACATGAGGGGGGGCAGTCATATCAACCAGAGCAATGTGTAAGCTGATAAAGGCACGCCCTATACCTTTTTTTGATAGGGTCCATTTTTTGTCTAGGCGGGGCTAATGGTAGGGAATGGTTAGGAAGGGGAGGGGGGTAGGTCCCTAGAAAATAGTAGGGCCAGTCATATTCGCTAGACAACCCTTACCCTTAAAATAGTAGGGGTAGGGCTCCTTTTTAGACTTGAGGTTCTTTTTGATTTCCTTGTTGATTTTTTTGCAAGCTTTATCAAACGTCTGATAATCCTCCATATTCCTTCTCTAGTCATAGTCATGCTTGAGCTCATACAAAAAGAATGTAGCATGTCCATTCTTCAAGAACCTCTTTAGTTTCTCCTTGTCCATCATCATAGTAGTATGGACCTGCAAAAAGACTTTAAAATGAGTGAGTTTAATAAATGACTCAGTAAGAACCCTGGGGTTGCCCTGATACTTTTCTTCATTCCTGCATTTCCAAATCAGCCAAAGAATATTAGAAGAGAGGATATTCCAAAAAAGATTAGCATCATTTTTAAGACCAATAATATTTCCAGTGATAATTTCAAAAATATGCACATTAATAGGATAAGTAATGCCAAAAAATTTCCAAAATTTTTTAGAAAAAAATACAATCCAAAAGGATATGTCTATCATTTCAGGGAAATTACATAAGCTGCAAAATTCATTCATGTGCTTATCCTTTCTAATCGGAAATCTGTCAAGAGTGACCAACCATTTAAAGCACTTAATTTTAGGTTCAATGGTGCCTTTCCAAAGCTTATCAAAGAATTTATTCCAAGTTTTTATATAAATGGAGGAGTACCAAATAGAGTTGGCATGGTCGATGATGGAATTGTTATACCCAATAACCTTGTAAATGTTTTTGGCTTTGATTTTGGATATAACAACCCCATTAAGCCATTTACAATTTAAGAATCTGTGAGAGTCGACCAGACAGATAGTAGATAGGTTATAAGTGGCCTTAACAATCTTGTTATAGGTTTTCTTTTGAGAGGGTGGGATACCGAATCTATTCTTCAGGTCATCCCAGCTGATAAGCTTATCATGCTTAAAGAGAGAAACTAATTGAGAGATGCCAAGACTGTTCCAGTGTCAAGCAGAACACCCTTGGGAGAAGGCAAGGGGTTTACAAGATAAGTGAAGATTCCACCAGATGGACCTTTCACCGTATACATGTTTATCATCATGGAAATCCTTATTGGTAATATGAGTTCTGACTTGATCCCAGGCTTTCCATATGGTTCTAAAAACAACAAAACCCTGAGCAGCAATAGGGAAGTTAGCAAGAATCAAGTCACTAAAGTGGAGATTCTTCAAACTTTTAGCATGTTTAGGAACACTCCTTTAAATATTATGCCTAACAAGAACTTTCCATGGATCATAACCAACCATAGAGTAAAAAATCCACTTGGCAACCAGAGCCACCCCTTGGGTTTTAAGATCTTTTAGCCCCAGACCCCCTAAGAGTTTATCCGTATGGCACCAGGCCCATTTGACAACATGCATTTTTTTTATTCCTTTACCATCAGACCAGAGGAAGTTCATAATAGCCTTTTGGATTTCCAGAATCTGATAGTTGCTGAACATCCAGGCAGAAGAATAGTATACATTATAAGAAGAGAGAATTTTTTGATAGACTTGAACCCTGTCAGCTAACGACAAGGATCTGTTATGCCATTTGTCCAGCTTATTGGTGATCTTGTCCTTAATCCAAAGCCACATATCCTTGAGGGAGGGTTCAATAGAGAAAGGAATGCCAAGATAATTGACATTCATATGCGGGCTACCCCATTGAAAGTTGTGATGTTTAAACCAGTCACGAGGCTTATCCTCCCTACCAAGGCATATGGACTTTGCTTGGGAAACCCGAGCTCCAAAGATGTTACAGAAACAATTAAGTTTGGTTTGTAGGGCATCGAAATTCCTAGCATTAGACTCAAAGAAGATGACAGTATCATCGGCAAATTGGGAGTTGATAAGCTCATCATCATTGGAGAGGGATATACCCTTAATAGCAGGAGATAAGGAGTTATCTCTAAGAATGTAATATAAATCCTTAGAGGCAATAACAAAAAGGGTAGGGGATAAAGGACAGCCTTGTTTGATGGATCTCCCAAGGGGGAAGGGCTCTGAAAGAGATCCATTAATATCAACTTGAGAAATGGCATCTTTAAGCAGAACATTAACCAAATCGCAAAAGGTGCTAGGAAAACCAAAAGCCTTAAGAATCATAGGTATAAAACTCCAATCAATTCTATCATAGGATTTTTCAAAGTCCAAGAGTAACATGGCAGAATTCCATTGAGAGCAGGAAGCCCAATTCATGGCTTCCTAGTTGGTGATAAGATTCTCAAGAATAAATCTACCCTTGTTGAAACCCATTTGGGTAGCACAAATTAATTTAGGTAAAATATCCACAAGTCTAAGAGCCAGAATTTTTGCTAATATCTTGTAAGAAACATTGAGGAGAGTGATGGGTCTCCAATTCTTAATGAGAGCTTTATCCCCATCCTTGGGAATAAGTTTAATGATACCTATATTTATAGTAGAGCCAAGGGAACGATTAACAAGGGATTCTACATAATTGTTTTGAAGATCTTTAGAAATCAAACCAATGTTGGCCTTGAAGAATTCCATAGGGAGGCCATTCGGCTCAGGGGCCTTGTCATTGTGGAGAGAGTTAATAACTTTCTCAATTTCCTCAAGAGAGATGTCTTTAGACAACAGATCAGCATCATTACTAGAAATCATATTAGGGGTCAAGGGAATGCACTTGTTTCTCATGATGTCAGCCTCTTCAGAGTCCTTAGAGGTAAAAAGGTTTTTTTAGTAGTCAGCAAAGGCTTTTTTAATGCTACTCGGGTCAGACACTTCTTGATTATTCACTAAGATCCTGTCAATCGATTCGTTAGACTGTTTATGCTTGATGACATTAAAGAAAAACTTAGGTCCCTGGTCTCCATTTTTGAGCCAATGAGCATGAGATCTAATCCTCTCTCCTCTAATCTTAATTTTTTGATGTATCCTAAGAGCTTCTTTGGTAGAGATAACATGTGAAGTAAGATCATCATTCGAGGGACAGGCTTGAATATTGGCTTCAGCAATTTGCAGATCTGATGAGAGAAGTCTCTCAGAGAGACTATAATATTTGGATTTCTTTTGGCCAATGGTTTTTAACAGATTTTACCACGCCAGCAGGTTCATCTCCCATTTATGAGCATGCGAGGAGGACAGGGAGTTGAGGATATTGATATGACAAATGATGGAAATGGCAGAATTAACATCTTCATCAAGGAGTAAACTAGTATTCAGTATAAATTTAGAGTTGGAGTTTCTAGGATGAGCAGGGGAACTATTGAAACTAATGCAAGAAAAGATGGGGTGGTGATCGGAGAGAGCAGTAGAGGTGACAAGAATAAAGTTCCCCTGACTATCAGGAAGGAAGGTAAAGAAGTTTTTTTTGCCATAAAACTGATCAAGCCTAGAGTAAATTCCAGACATGCCTTTTTGAAAGTTGCACCAAGTGTGCTATAAACCAGGGTTATTATCCTTGTTACCAGTAAGGGGGTCAAAAATATTTTTCTCATTTTTCATCCTAGACCAGTGAATTTTTTCCTGATCTTTCCAAGAAAAAGGGAGTCCTCCCAGTTTATCATCTTGAGACTCCACCATATTAAAATCCCCTCCAACAATCCAAGGGACATTGGGAAAACTTGGCATCCAGTCCCAAAGAGTCAATTTGTCCTTATGATCATTTGGGGCATATATAGTGCATATGCCAAAAAAGGAGTTTCTATGATTGATGGTAATCCATACGGTCCTTTGACAGGGAGAGAAACCATAACCAGTAATACATCTTCCCCATTTGGGGTTAACAAGCAATGTAGCGTCTCCCCTACCTTTGGGGTGTGGAGTATAGAACTTAAGAGCATCCTTCGAGAGAAAATTAAGATTGGATTCCAGGATGAAACCAACACCCTTGATTTCTTGAAGCATCAGAAAATGAATAGAATTGTAGCTATCAATAAATATCTTAATAAAAAAATTTCTGTCAGGGGATTCGAGACCCCTAATATTCTAGGAGATAAAATTTATAATGAAACTTGAGACAAGGCATCACACTGATTTGTCTCCCATTCAATAGGAGCCATGATAGCTAGGAGAGAGTCACGATTTTTTTACATGAGAAATTCTTGTTTTTGGAACCTAAAGGTCTCCCACGCCATTTAGAGGCCTGAAGATTATCTTTAAATTCATCTTCATTGTCAGAAGCTGCAAGGGATTGGAAGTCGCCTCCATGGAATGCTTAAGTTGGAGGGGTATGGGGATGGATATAAGATGTGATTTACCAGTTGGAATGACTGCCAGTGAGAAATCATCTTCAATTTCTTTGAAAACCTTGAGTGGGAGTTCATGATTGGGGCCGGGCTTGGTACAACTACCTAAAGGATCAAAGTTGGTTTTACTTGAAATGGCAGAGTAAATATGAATTTCTTGCGAATTGAGGTTATTCAAACTGGGTGGGAGAAAAGAGCTAACTGTCGTTGGGGAATCCTTTGAATTTAAATCATTTTTAGGGGTTCTTCTCCTACATTTTTTGGTGACAATTTGGAATCCATCATTTATTAAAGTGTTACCAGCCATGGGAGACACATTTGGGAAGGAGACTGGGGTCAGGATAGAGGGAAAGGATGGAGAAATGGGGCTCAGATTAGGAGTGGGACTCTTGGAATGAACAGCTTGGGTTTTAAACACAGCAGAAGATTTCTCTTTAGGGATATTCGCAGAGATGGATTTATCTGGATGCGGGTTTTTAATAGGAATGGATTTCTTCTTGATAATGGGGCAATCTCTCCTAAGATGTCCTTCTTTTCGACATATAAAATAGGCATTGAATTCTCCTAGAATTTCAATGGGGAAGGTGAAGATGTCACCATTAATATTAACACTTAGGTCAGGAGGAAAGTCTTTTCTAGGGTAATCCAAAGGGTTCCAGTAACTGTGGGAGAAATCTCTATAAAAATGGAGGAACATTCTTCACCAGAATCCATCGAGGGGCAGAGAGAGTGAGTAATTCCTCATGAACAGCCTCAGGAGACCAAGCTAGGGCACATAAAGAAGAATTTCTGATAGTCCAATACTATTTTTTAAGAACTTCAAGTTGAGAATCATTGTTAGCAAAGAAAATTACAAATAAACCTTTCTGTATTTGTCTGCAAAAGGAAATATGATAACCAAGCTTTAAATTCTAGAAGTTATGAATCCAATCATCCAAAAATTTCCTCGGAGGGCATTTGTCTATTTCAATAGCAGAAAAGAAAATCGCAGTGTTTCGTACCCTATTTTTTTCTTAAGTAATTTCAACAAGCTTTTCAAGGTTGGGAGCAATGGAGAAGGGCATCAGAGTAGCCCCATAATTCTTACCGTGAGTGGAGGGTCCATGTTCAGGGTCCAGGCTAAACTTTTATTTGGCATCAATGGCGGTTCCAGAATACGCAATCGCCTCTGAGAAGGATTTTTTATTCGTAGGGTGTGAAGGATTAGGTTTAATTTTAATGGCATCGACATTGATTTTTAAGTTTTTAGGGTTAATTGCAGAGGGAATGGGGGGTACGACCTCTTTCAGATGATAGAGGTTAGAGGAAATATTGTCAGTCATCTTAAATGCATTAAAAGAGAAACAAGGAATGCCCACACCTCTTTCATTCAAATTACCGGAGGAAACCAATTGTCTACTTTTGTCCGGGGGGAATTCGCCGTGAAACGCCACTTCAGCACAAAAATCAGACTTTCACACCATTCAACAGACCTATATCCTATATTATTATATTATTTGGTAAATAAAATAATTTTTATTATATTTAAATAAAAATTAACAATGTATAACTATGATTGTACGTTATATAAATTTCACCTTGCACTATGGACCTCTCATTACGGCTTATGTTGGCACTTTCATTTTTTTACAAAATATGAAGTGTCTATGTAGAAATAGTTGATTGCACCACTTATAAACACTTTGCAAAATTTTACTAAGTAGTTTACTTCAAAGACTAATAACTTCAAACTATCATTACAAGAATCTACTTGGTAGACATACTCGTGGGACATATATATGTAAGTGTTATTTTTTAAGCTTTTTAAGATTAGATTTGATTAGGTTTTGAAGCATTAAATTGGAAGGTTCTAGAAATTTTCCATCATTTGCACAGTGTTAAAAGTCAAAAGCAGAAAAAGTTTATAGAGTTTTGTTGACTACATGGTCCTAGGAATTTTAGAGAGGTAAACTTTGAGCACTAATATTTTGCATATTTCATGAAACTGTGAAATTTTTTGTTTTTACACATGTTCAATATACCTCAATTACCTTGGAAACCTACTCCTAGCCTCCCAGGTTGAGATTTGATAATTTTTCAAGGCAATGATTTAGTGAGGATTAGAAGGGTTCAAACATGGGTAACCAAGTTTGGGCATATATCTTGCAACCTAGATCATGTCATACTAATCCATTTGACAATCTGATTTCCATGTCATTAGTTAGTATTGTAGTACATTTTCATGGCTCCTCTTCATCAAGTTTTGATGATGATCCTCTTCGTTATTTTCATTCCGCATGGGCCATTCTAGGGTGAGGTTGTTTAAGAACAAATATTCTTTAATCGAAGCCTACAAAAGAACCCCACATTTTGTATAAAGTCACAGGATCAATTAAATGAGGTTTTAAAATCTATTTATTATTTAAATAATTTTTTTTTAAATAATAATACTATCCAAGATATTATTGGTATCTTGTTTAATGACCATGAATGGTGACATGAATGTTTTTCAAATCCTTTTAAGTTAAAAATGATATGAAAATATACATAATATTTTCCAAAGCAAGTTAAATTGTGATTTGAGAAACATGGGTCAATGAGTTTGACTATTTTTTTTTTTTTTTTGAAATTTGGTCAATGGTACATTTTGCGTCCACTTTTTCGCTAGGTATAACAGAATATTCTAAAATGAGGTGTGAATATAGAGGAGTTGAAAATTGATAAAAATATAAGGTTCCATACAATCTAGAAATGACAAATTATTTGAAATATCAATTTAAATGAGAAAGAAGAAATATATTAGATGGACCAAATTCAAGTACGTGAGTAGAGAAGTAATTAAAGTGCAATATGTGATATACAATTAAAGTATTACAAAATCAATAATAAATCAAGGAAATTATAAAAAATAATAAATAACGAAAATAGGAATTAGAAATATTTATACCTTCATTTTTGAGAGGTAAATTAGAAAGATTTGGTCTTTTTCTGTTGTTTTTTTATATTGGAGAAAAACTATTTTTTTAAAACTATTTTTTATGCAATCAAAAAGACTAAATAAAGTTTAATCTAAAGGGGTATAAGGTTGTAGTGATATAAAAAGGAAAAGAAAATAACTAAACTCAATGCATTAGTTAAGTGTTTTTGCACTATTTTAATATTTTAATCAATAGATGTAGAGAACCATAATGGAATAAAAAATTTAGACAAAAAAAACCCTTACATTTTTGTTTGTGCTTACTAGGAATGTGAATGAAATTTTAATGAGATCCACAATACTCTTAATAGATAAAATAGCTAAAAAAACTTCTTGGCGGTTTCCTTTTCTACCGAAGGATTATAATTAATGTTAAAAAAATGGCTCATATGGCTCAAACTTTTTAAGCCAATCAAATTTGAGTAAAGTAATTTTTACAATTTGTTTTGTTAAAAAACTTGCAACTTTACTTTACCAAATATGAAAATATGATATTATGAAGAAAAAACAAAGCAATTTGATAGGTTGAAATTACATTGTTTAATCACTTGTTAAAAATTGGTGGTGGCTATAGTTCCAAAAGCCTACAGTAGGAACTAATAATAATTTACTTAAAACATAAAATAAAAATAATAATAATAAAATTAATTATTCTTAACTTTTACTTTCACCTTAACTCTAATACTATATTATAATATTAATACATATTTAACTATATTTTAATATTTGAATATGTTAAAGGAATACATTAGTTGCATCGATTTGCCATGTTCCAACGATGTATTGAGGATCTAATTCATAGTGCATATTTTATGTTAATTTCAAACACAACCAAAGTAGCTTGAATGTCTGCTAAAGCACCTCATTGCCATAATTGTGAGAAGTAGCAGATTGATGGGGAGATATAGCCAAGCTCCATTCAATAAAGTTGGTTGTTGTTTTTCAAGATGACTATACTCTTTCTTTGGATCAGCTTACATGGTCTCAAGAGGCAACATTGCTTGAGGCTGACAGAGTTGCGTTGTTCACTCTTGCACAGGCATCAATTATCAATGATTTACAATACAAGGAATCAAGATTTGATGAAAGAGATAGAAATTTTATAGCAAGGAAAACTAAATATTGGAGAAGAGGTGTCTATATTTTCAAAGGATAGGAATATCGCAAATGTAGTGCTATAATTCTGCCTTAATGTATAATAGAACTTAACCTCCTTGACAAGGCTTCTTATAGGTGGATCATCACCATACTTTCTAACTTTGAGATTACGGAAGAAACAAGCAATGTTGTTATTGAATTAATAATGGAAAGAGACCTGATCTCTACCAAATAGTTTTATCTGCTATGTTGAAAGGCTATTATCTCGGGGATAGTGTTGAATAGCTGAAAGACAATGAAACTGGACAGAAAAGGCCATAGAAATGTTCCAAGAAGCAATTAATTAATTCAACATTTGATATATATGAAATTCAATAGTATTAATGTGCAACTTGCAATGTGAATTAGTTTTCACCCTAGAGATTAAAATGTGTTCACATCGTATCAAGGCACCTGCAAAATGTGACGACGATCAGAACTATTTTAACTGTGAGGAATAATGTGTAGCAGCAAAATGATTATTTTAGGAATGGATAAATTGATTACATAGAAATCAATCAAAGACATAATGATACAGCAAGGTAATTGCTTTTAACCCATGCAATGTGAAGTAATTTCACATGAGCACTCAAAGGAGTAGAATGTAGTTTGAAAGTGAAATATTTTTACTTTGGTGGAATTTCCTCTAAGAAATATATACGAAAAAGGGATTAACCATGTTTCATTAAATTTTTTCATCATGGAAATATTCTTTATAGCTAAAACATATAGGAAGTAGCAAACAAAATATTTTCATATTTCACAAGAAAGGCCAAGTAAAGTAGAAAATAAAATACATATTTTCGTTGCAAGTAAATAAATGAATCTTTCATGAAGATGTAGTGTAACATAGAAATTGAAAGAGAAAATCACATATTTTTAGTTGCAATCATAAAGTGACAAAGTGCAATGGCCTTTGACTAGATGATTTCACTGAGCTTATAAAAATTCTTTCAAAATAATATATATATGCATTCTTACAATCTGTCAACACCACAAATGAAAGCTAACAAGAAAGAAAGAAAATAAAGCCCAAAAATATTCTTCTCATGCAAAGAACCATTTCAAAGAAAGAAACTAACATGAGATGATGAAAATTATTCCATCCTTGAACACCATATTGATGAATGAAATTTATTCCATCCTTGAATACCATATGGTTGAATGAAATTTATTCCATCCTTAAATACCATATTAATGATCAGAAAGATGAATGATCCATCATAATATTCAAAGATCTCATGATTATTTGTATAGAGATGTAATTGTGATAAATGGAGATGCGGTTACAATAAACACATAACAATCAATATCATATGTTTCTATGAAAATAAAATAATGGTTTAGCAAGAATAAATATTTACATTTATATAATGGTATAATTGCTAATATTTATTTATTTTTAAATGTTAATAATATTTATATCCTAAAATAATATGAATTATAATAAATTTATTATATATATATATATATATATATGTATATATATATATATCATCTTTTCATAAATAATAATGAAAATCAAGCATTAAAATTTATTATGTTAAAACATTTTAGATTTTTTTAATGAAATTACCTTAAACATAAGTACAATTAATTAAAAAAAATAGTACAATATAAAAAATTACAATTGACACTTTCGTATTTGGTGATTTGGTCAATCGATTCCCTCACTTATTGGGAAATTTCCAAACAAAGCATCGGCTCTTTGAAAAATCAAATTTCAGAACCGAATTACAGGCAACTTGGAAAGATTGCAGATAGCTGATAATTACAGGCAATTTGTTAAGATTGCAGATGCTTATCAGGTAGACTGGTTGGGAATAATAACCCAATCCACCAAGTGCTCAGTTGAGAGTTCGGTTGACTATAGTCCCCAAAGTTTGCCAGTGGGAAACATCCCAGTCCTCACCCTGTTCATATTCATGACAACACGTTTAAATTTTATTATCAATCGAAAGAAAAACACCCCTTTAAGATTTCAAATTTATAATCAATCGAAAGATGACACCTCTATCAGATTTCAATTTTATAGTTTCAAATGAAACAAAATCCTTCTTTAAGATTCGCAATAGTCTCAGCTGAAGCATTTGTTTCAAACAAAAAAGGTACTTGAGAACAATTTACCATTGGGATTACTGCAAAAGTTGCCTGAAATCCAGATCCATTTTTATGTGAAACCGAAATCATCTCCAACTGCTCTGCTCTCAGCAGCTCTATTATTCTGAGAAGCAGACTTGCTGAGCAAGAAACTTTCTTCTGCACATTAATTACAATTTTAACTTGGCAGGGGATGTCTTCGCATTGCTCCAAGGTCACATCGTCGCTACGGTAGAGTAATAGGCTGTCTGAATTGAATGGTTTGTCGTGGGACTCGAACCCGGGACTTCCTTCTTCACTATTTGAGAAATTCTTCGGAATCGATTCGTCAGTGCTTTCACTCTGTTGTTCCAGCTCCCAAACGCGAAGCTTTAGTTCTTTCAAATAGCTTGTAGTATTTGCCAATATTGAATGCTCGTCTTTCTGCAAACAAGGACATCAAAAGTCAGAAACTGAAACTTCTGTTTTCTTTTTCCAGAATCTGCTTGCGAGGACAAAGCATTGCGGAGAGTTAACTGAGGATCAAACAAATTTCCTAATTTGTTAAGTTGCCTACAGGTCAATTAAATTCGAACAAACAGCACAAATACTGTAACATAAAACACAATTTCAGAAGATTAACCGATTATTGTAGCTAAATAAAGATTCATAAATACAGATCCGTAGAAATTTGTAGGAAAAAAAATATAATGACGCTGTCTGTAACATCATACCTTGAAATTTCTGGGAGGAGAGCAAAAATTAGTGCGGAAAGTGAACAAGCGGTTAAATAAATTCCTAAAATTATTAAATCGCAATTCTACAGGTAAAGTAAATCCGATGAAACGGCAGAACCGTAGAACATCCATTTTACATGTTTTCAGAAGATTTAACTACAACTTCATTAAATTTCAGATCAGTAGAATTTCTAAGTAAAAGTTTACAATCACGCTGTCTGTAATATCATACCTTGCAATTTCTCGGAAGAAAAGAGCAAAGATTCTACAGTGAAGTGAAATGAATAAGCATTTAAATAAAATTCCTAATTTTATTAAGTTGAAATTCTATAGATCAAGGAAATCCGACCAAACAGAACCACTACTATACCGTACAACAACAGTTTAACACAATTTCAAAAGATTTAACAACAAAATCATAAATTTCATATCAGTGGAAATTTGTAGGGAAAAGATTATAATGACGCTGTCTGTAATATGATACCTTGCGATTTCTTAAAAGAAGAGAGTAAAGATTCTACAGTGCAATTGCGACATTGAACAAACATTTAAATAAAATTCCTAAATTTATTAAGTTGCAATTCTACAGGTGAAGGAAATCCGACGAAACAGCACATTTACTGCACCGTATAATATCAGTTCTACACATTTTCAATATATGTAAACAGGCAGTGGCTAATCTCATCAAAATGATTCAAAAAATTAAAAAAATTAAAAATCTGTATTTTTCAGATTTGTGAAAACACACTTTTTTTCCTGTAAATTTGTTATTGTTTGTGATTATAAAATATACAGATTATGAAAACCAAATGTTATAAATTTCAAAAAAAATCTATTGTATTTTCATTTTTTTTAATTTAGTGTACAATTCGCCTGGAGAATAGTTGCAAAAGAAGAAAAGAAGAATAACTGCATCATTAAATTTCATATTAGTGCAAATTTTTATTGAAAAGATTATAGTGACGCCATCTGCAATATCATACCTTGCAATTTCTTGGAAGAAGAGAATAAAGATTCTGGAAATGCTCGTTCAATTTGACTCTCCTATTGCGCTCTGCAATCATGTGGTGCAATGCCGATTTAGCTGGATCCTTCTTTTTCTCCTTTAACCCTTGATTGTTGTTGTGAGAAACAGGAGGAGCCGATCGGCGTAATTTCTGGATCTCTTGCTTTCTATCTTCATCAATTTTTCTCAAAAATCTGAAACATCTTTTATGCAGAGTATTGCAGGATACTGAAGAATCGGTAGCGGCGATTGACTGAGGTTTTCTGTACACGCAGAAGGCACTATGTTGCCGCTCCCGAATCCTATCTTCTGTTGATATTTCCGGCTCTTGATAAAATCCGTCCATCATCAGATCAGAAATAGGAATCTCAAATTGTGCGTCGTCCATTATAATAATTTCAGAAGCATCTCTGCCGAAATCAGTCTCACTGATCTCTAAAAGAGATTCAATGGCACTGCAGGCACTCATATTTCCACTGAAATCGTACGTGTCCATGGTCAGATGTTTGAGTTTTACTCTGGAATTCGATGTTGATTGCAACAAAGAAACCATTTATGAAGAGATCCGCTGAAGAAAAATATAGATTGCGGTTGTTGACGATCTTGTTGGCGATGTAACAGGTTAAAAAGTTCAAGTAGGATTGTCTAAATAAGTCAAAGATTGCGTAGCTGAATTGAAAAACAAAAAAATTCACATTTTTTTCGTTCCCTACGAACTTACATATTTTGTCATGTTCAACTGTGAACGAATTCATCTGCTAAGCTATTTTGGCGTTCAATTCGTTCGTTTTGTCTGGATGCGCATATAGTTCGAATTTTCATGTTTAAAAATTGTTTGATCTGAATACAGATTTGTCTTGATAAACTTAATTTCTCTGTTTTTCAAAGAGAGAGATGCGTTTACGTAACGGCGTATCAATAAATTATAAAAAAGTTGAGGGCATAGTGTTCAACCTTATAACTTCGCTCCATTTTGATACATAAAAAAGTAATGCATTTGTTAAAACGCTTTATGCATCAATCGCAGTCAAATTATGCATTGATTAGTTGTCAAATAACAAACAAAGACCTTAAAGTAAGTTTACAATTTTATGAAAAAATCAAGCACAAAATAAAAATAATAATTTATTTCATATTTCTATGTTGTTGTTTAAATGAATTTTATTTTTTATTTTAAACAGTAGATTACGATTTTTTGGTGGGGCTGGAAATTGCCCAACCAGCTTAGGAGAAATTTTGGTCACATGTCAAAATTATGCACATTTTATTCCCAAATTTGAAGGAAAAGTAAAATTTTTACTTTTTTTTTTTAAATATTTCATTAGTTAGAGAGTTCTTAAATTTAGGAGCTACAATTTAAATCTGAAACGCACTAAAAAATTTAATGGGACTGCTCAGGTTTGAGTATTCTTTTTTATTTGCCTACAAAGTTGAGTAGCTACTCTACCAAGAACATGAACACCATTAATAGTACCACATCTTAACATCTTAACTATCATATTACAAGGTCAACCCCATTTTTAAAATAAATTTTGTTATATTATTATAAAAATTAAATATATGTTTATAATTAAAAAAAATAAAATTATTGATATGTTATGAATAAATATTATTTATATAATTATTATTAATTTAATTATATATTTTTATTAAGTTCCCCAATAATTTATTCTTTTAGGTCCTTAAACATAAAACATGGTATGTTTTTTTCTCATTCATTTCATAATCATTTTTTCTTTCGGAAATAATAAATTTACTTTGCAATTCTTATTAATGGATAGGTTTATTTTTTTATTTTGTAGTTTCATTTATGTTTTTGTGGTTGTTCTATTTCTTAGATATTGTTTGAGAGTTCTAATTTGTGGTCGCCTTTATTTTATTTAGAGTGATATGTAAATGGGCAAAAGAATCATGAATATTGGATGCAATTAAATATGACCATTAGATTCAAAAGATCTAAAAACTTATTCAAAATTTATATATTGATAATTTGTTTTTCTCTAAGCACAAATTTTATATGAATATGTCCTCCTATAACCTTTACATCAATGATTGACTTATAAGTTTCTTAACAAGTTCTTTGGGCTTTTTGGCATGTTTTTTAGATTTAGGGTGCAAATTTAAAAAATTAAAAAATTGATGTCTTTTTCTAGTCGAGAGACATTTTAGTTGCAACAACATCGTTTAGGATTTTATGCCATTTAAAAAATAGAAATTAAAGTTTTTTTACACCATTAGTTCATTTCACACTATTATCCCCCCAGCATGGATGGGTCAAATTAAATATTAACAACTCTTCACTTGGTAAACTAGATTGGGCGGGAGTGGGTGGTCTCATTAGAGACATGCTAGGAGCCACATTGGCTGCATTCAGTGTGAACTTGGGGTCCCAGACCGTCCACGTGGATGAGGTCTATGCTACTTACCATGGGGTGGAGTTAGCAGTTAGGCGTGTTTATCGAAAGCTTGTAGTGGAAGGTGACACAAAAATATAATCATGACTCTGATAGGGAAATGTAAGCCTGGATGGGAGATGACACATGTCATTCAAAATATCTCCAATCTCCATGCCACATTGTATTATTTTTGCTGCATTTACACCTTTCATGAGGGGAATAGAGCCACTGATAAGCTTGTGGTAGAGGCTCACTACATGAATTCCATCAATTTTTGGTATGGCATTGATTTTTGCTTCCCGAAATATACTTTAGTTAGAAGAATTTCCTATGAATCTCAAGAATAAAAATAAAGATTCTTAGTACAAAATAAACTCTTTTTAAAACTGATGGCTTAGGATGTCTTAAATAGTCTTCTCCTTGTCAAAACAACTGTCATAACTAACCCAATTGTCCATTTTGGACAAAAAAAACTTTTTAGTACATGTCGAGCAACAGGACATCCTGAGCAACTTTAAAAGGTTGCAAAGTTGCAAAATAATTTACATCTTTTATGCATTTCACTTTCTAAAGTTCCCAATCCCTTTTTTGGATTTACAGAGGCCTAAAAAAACCTCCTCAACACAAAATTAACCTAAAAACATGCATCTAAGAAACTAGGGTGTCTATTCACCAAATTGACCCATTTATCCCTCTTAGGTCATTACAAGAGTGAATGAATAAACACCTTACAAAACCATCTTAAACAAATCCTAAAAAAATCCAAAATGTTCCTAAACTCTCCTAATTTTCTTAAGTAACTAGGAAATTACACCAAAAAAATAAGGTAGGGCCTTTCACCCTAGGTGCTCCTGCACTATTTCTCCACTTAGACATCTCATCCTTGCTAATTCCTTATTTCTCTTCTATGTTTTCAATAAGTTTTTCTATCTTCTTCTTGATATCACCTCTAGTCAGCTATTCCCTGACTTTGGAGGACTTCTCATAAGTACCCCATCTTTCCTTACTTGGATCAATATCAGCAGATAACACATGATCAACTTATAATATAAGAATTTATAACAAAACTTATAATATAAGAACTTCAACACTAACTTCATATCTCATAGGAGGGAACCATTTCATCCTAAATACTAGTGCTTCAAAGCATACAAAATCAATCTCAACCATAAAACAAATTGTATCCTTGTATTTCTCAACTATTTATTCAGTAATTCTCTTTCTCTCATTCATTTATCTTTGAAATATCTTAAACATACCAAAGAGCTCTCCATCTACCCATTTACTATTTTTCCTTATGTAACTTTTGCTTACTTTTATAGCAGTATGTTCATTGTCATTCCATGCCCTAAGATGCATACCAGGGAACTTATGCATTTATCTATTAAATCTTAAATATACTTTAGTTAGAAGAATTTCCTATGAATCTCAAGAATAAAAATAAAGATTCTTAGTACAAAATAAACTTTTTGTACAAAGAGGGAGTTCATTAAATAATAATAAAAGGGGGGGAGAAAGAAGGGAAAAGAGGTCATCTGAAATATATATATATATA